>JBBDGT010000384.1:0-30000 GCA_037306005.1 Rhinophrynus dorsalis | reverse complement strand
CAGAGGGATGCAGGGAGTCAGAGAAATGGAGGGAGTTAGAGGGATGCAGGGAGTCAGAGGGATGCAGGGAGTCAGAGGGATGGAGGGAGATAGAGGGATGGAGGGAGTTAGAGGGATGCAGGGAGTCAGAGGGATGCAGGGAGTCAGAGGGATGGAGGGAGATAGAGGGATGCAGGGAGTCAGAGGGATGCAGGGAGTCAGAGGGATGGAGGGAGATAGAGGGATGGAGGGAGTTAGAGGGATGCAGGGAGTCAGAGGGATGCAGGGAGTCAGAGGGATGGAGGGAGATAGAGGGATGCAGGGAGTTGGAGGGAAGCAGGGAGTTAGATAGATGGAGGGAGTCAGAGAGATGGAGGGAGTCAGAGGGATGCAGGGAGTCAGAGGAATGCAGGGAGTCAGAGGGATGCAGGGAGTCAGAGGGATGCAGGGAGTCAGAGGAATGCAGGGAGTCAGAGGGATGCAGGGAGTCAGAGGAATGCAGAGGAGAGGCTGCAGAGAATTCAAGGTCTGTAGGGAAAGGTTTGGATGCAGGGAGCTGGATGACAGCAGGGAGTAAGAGTGATATAGGAGGTCAGAGTACTGCAGGGAGTTACTGAGATGCTGGGAGGGTAAGTCTGCAGACAGTGAAAGGGATGGAGGGAGTTAGGGGCCTCCAGCGAGTCAGAGGGGTACAGAGAGCTGGATAATGGAGTCAGGGGACTGCTGCAAGATAGGGGTGCAGGGAGTTAGTGGACTGCAAAGAGTCAGAGGACTGCAGGGTACTGCCGGGTGGCAGGGCATAAATGGTGTGCAGGGAGTAAATGATCTGCAGATAATCAGAGAGCTGTAGGGAGTCAGATGGATGGAGTGAGAGGTCAGTAGGATGTAGATATTAAAGGGGCTGCAGGGAGTCTGAGGACTGCAGTGAGTCAAGGGGATGCAGGGAGCGAGAGGGCTGCAGCTGAAGGGAGTCAGTGGAATGCAGGTATTTATAGGACTGCAGGAAGACAGGAGACTTCAGGGAGTAACATGGTTGCTGCAGGGAGTCAGAGGGTATCAGGAGAGCAGAGGGGGGCTGACAGGAGTCAGAGGGATGAAGGGAGGGGGGTTCTGCAGGGAGTGAGAGGAGAGAGTCAGAGAGATGCAGGAAGTTAGGTAGGTATGCACGTGTGTGTATGTATGGGTATATATGTCTCTGTGTAGTGTATTCCTGTATATGTGTATGTTGGTATTGTGTGTCTCCATGTGTGCATGTGTCTGTGTATATTTGTTTTATTTGTGTATGTATGTGCATGTGTGAACGAGTGAATGAGTGAAGGTAGGTATGTGTGTGTGTGTGTGTGTGTGTGCATGTGTGTGTGTGTATGTGTATGTATGTGCATGTGTGAACGAGTGAATGTTGGTATGTGTGTGTGCATGTGTGTGTATATTTTTGCATGTGTGTATGTGTGTGTATGTGTGTGTGTGTACGTGCGTGATTATGTGTATATGTGTGTGTGTGTATGTGTGTGATTTTGTGCATATATATATGTGTGTGTGTATGTGTGTCATTATGTGTAAAAGTGTGTATATGTGTGATTATGTGTATTTGTGTGTATGTGTATATATGTGTATATGTGTGTATGAATGTGATTATGTGTCTGTGTGTGTGTGTCAGATTATGTGTATATGTGTGTGATTTTGTGTATATATGTGTGTGTGTGTGTGATTATGTGTATATGTGTGTGTGTGTGTGTGTGTGTGTGTATATATGTATATGTGTGTGTGTGTGTAAAAGCGTGTATGTGTGTGATTTTGTGTATATATGTGTGTGTAATGTATATATATATGTATGTGTGTGATTATGTGTATATATGTGTGTGTGTGTGTGTGTGTGATTATGTGTAAAAGCGTGTGTGTGTGTGTGATTATGTGTAAAAGAGTGTATGTGTGTGATTATGTGTGTGTGTGTGTGTGTGTGTGTGTGATTATGTGCATATGTGTGTGTGTATGTATATATATGTATGTGTATGTGTGTGAGTATGTGTATATGTGTGTGTGTATATATATGTATGTGTATGTGTGTGAGTATGTGTATATGTGTGTGTGTGTATATATATGTATGTGTATGTGTGTGAGTATGTGTATATGTGTGTGTGTATATATATGTATGTGTATGTGTGTGAGTATGTGTATATGTGTGTGTGTGTGTATATATATGTATGTGTATGTGTGTGAGTATGTGTATATGTGTGTGTGCATATATATATATATATATATATATATATATATATGTATATGTGTGTATATGTGAGTATGTGTGTGTGTGTGTGTGTTTATATGTGTGAGTGTGTGTGTATGTGTGTGTGTGTGTGTGTGTGTGTGTATGTGTGAGTATGTGTGAGTGTGTGTGAGTATATATTAGTTTATGTAGAGGCCGAATTGCTGGGCAACCTGGATGATTTTCCAGTAGTCCAAAACAGCTGAAGAGCCACATGTTGCCCTCTGCTGTATTAGTTTCTCCCAAATTATAAAAATGGGCTTTGTTTATGAAAGGTTTTCCCCAGGGCGCTGCTACTCATTGACTAAGGTGGGAGAAGCTCCTGGGCTCATGTATTGTAATGGTGCTTCTCTCCCTACTAGTCATAGTGGAAACCAGGCCTCGCGCTGCACTGATAATGGATTAGAGTGGCGCTGGTACCAGTTCTCTTCATAATCCAGCATCTCCCCTGGTTTGCTTTGCAGAAATTTTGTAAAATTATATATTTTTTCTCTTAGTAGGGAATTGAGCAACTACTGGATCCCTAGATGTTGTTGGACTACAATTTCCATTTTCCTTAGATGGGCATTGTCCGGCTGAGGAAGATGGAAGTTGTAGATCAGTGACTTCAATAGAATGGCAGGTCCCCCATTCCTTCCTTAGTATGACTTCACAGTAACACATGATACCAGAATTTCAGCACCATGGACAGCTCTGGAGTGTGACTGCAGCCTGGATGTCTGTGCTTTGTTGACCACTGTGCAGTCTGCATTATCCAGGCAAAAACTACTGCAAACATTGGGCTGAATGTTCAAATTCGGCAGCAGAGCTCAGATTGGATTAACTTCCAATGTCAAAGGGCACAGCTTTCATCTGCGTCACCCAGCAGTGGTCAGTCAGAGAGCAGGTAGTAATATACATAGTGGCCTCACAGTATTTTCATGGTTTTCCTGCCCCACTGACACAATACCTGATTATTACAGATTATTCCACATTTTTTGTAAAGATGACTTATGTAGTAGGAAATATGTGGTGTCAAAGTGGGTAAGAGACACAGTGACCCCATATTCCCTCATTGATTTTAACAAACGCTGTCAGATTTCTGTTATTTTCATTAAATGTTTTAATTAACAGCTAAAGTAACCCTAAACATGCACTGTAATATGGGATAGTGTTGTTAAAGGGATGGTAATGGTTAATTTTAAGTTGATTTAATATTGTAGACATTAAAAAAAGATTAACATCAATGTAAGTCTTATCTCTCAAACCTTTATGGTTTGAGAGCTATAACTTGCTAAAGTTACCTTTTCCTGGCTGTTTTACTCAAGTCTGCCATCTAGCTGACAGCTGCAGATTCCAGTCATTTGACCGGACAGAAGCTCTTCAGCAGAGCTGAAATCACACTATTTAGAAATAAATACTTAATTGGAACGGCCTACAAAGTGTGCCTGCAAGCCAGACACACTTTGTAGACCATTCCAATTATGTATTTATCTTTAGATATCGTTATATCTGTGCTGCTGAAGAGCCACATGTGGTCAAGCGACCAGAATCTGCTTCTGAGAGCTTTACAGCTCATCAAGCAGAAAGGGGAGGGACCAGAGAACTTTATTTTCATATATCTCTCAAACCGGAACAGCTTAATAGATACGAATAAATACAGGTACTCTATTTTAATTGTATATACCATATAGTTAATACTTTTTTTCTGACATTACTATCCCTTTAAGGGTGGGATGGCATGATCAATAAGAAAATCTGTTCACTGGAACCACATGTCTTTTCTTCTATAGTGAGTATGACTTTCTAATTGCTAAAATCATTTTTGTCACCTTGAGCTGTTTAAAAGGTCACATGTTTTATGTCCACCTCTTTGTCATTGGAAGGTGTGGGAAGGACAGAGTAGTAGTGGGAATTGATGGCTGTTTTATTCCCCCCTTCACTATTAATTTAATACATAATAATATTTTACCAGGATGGATACATTAATATTGTCTCTCACTTTCAAGTATGTCCAGCGGGTATAGATACAATGACCATCTACCTAGTAAGGATGAAAGGCTGAGGTGACTTTGCTGGGACTAGAACTTGTGACCTTGTGGTTTGAACAGATTATACAGCTGGTGGCTTTGCCAACTGAGCTATCTCACAAGCCATTGCATAATATTAATCAAAAGATTGCCTTGGCATTGGTACCCTAAAGTCAAACAAAGTTACTCTTCTACCCAATAATGCAGAATGGAGGGAATTAGGGGTCCCCCTTCAAAATGTTTTCTTTTCTGTTTTGTCTTGACAGATGCTCAAGTGATCATGTAATGTACCCCAAGATGAGTATCACTGCAGGAAAGGGGGAGATCTCCCCATTACAGAAATTGTGATCCTTTATTAACAACTAGTTGAAGAGCCCGTTACACGGGCCTCAGTGCCACTGCCAGGCGGTCACGGGGCAGTCATGCTCAGTAGAGACTGCCCGCGCCGCGGCTGATACAACACTACAGGCAGTCTCTACTGTGCATGACTGAGTTGTTACACACGGTTTAGCGAATTACTATATAGGATGGGGGCTGAGACAGGGGCTCCTATTGTGTCCCTGCCCCTATCAGATCCAGTGATGGATCAACAGGTGAGTTCCAAGCCCCCCCATACTCCAAAAATGCCCCGCTGAGTATCATGATGTCTTGGGTGATGACAACCGCTCTCGTGGCAAAAAAGATATGTAGTCACCCAAGACATCAGCTGCACTGAAGGTGCCAAAAACTGATGATATTTTGTGTCCCTTGAGATCCATTCAGGTTTATCAAAGCCCATTGTTTGTCGTGAGGAGGTGTAGCAGGCATCAACAGATATCACTATATAAAACAAATTTTAGATGTAATGCAAAATATATGTAGATTGATACAGCTGGCCGCTGTGTGAAGGACAACCACCTAGGTAAATTAATTAGTTTAACCAATTAAGAGCCACTTATTACTATGGAATAGTTCCCCTTAAGTCCTTGTTCCAACAGAACGAGAATTCGGAATACTGGGAATGCAATTTATACGTTGCAAAGAGGAGTAAAGTGCAAAATAATTATTTCCCTTTATTTCAGCTCCTCAGGTGTCTTAACTCATGTCTGGTGGTTCTTCTAGATTACGGATGGGCAATCTGAGGATCTCAAGCTGTTTTCTCAAACTGCAATTCCCATCTTCCTCAGCCGGCCAACAATGCAAACAGGTACAGAAATTGCCCATGCTCTTTACAGATGTTATGGAATAGAGTTACTGTTCTCTTCTATGTACTAATGTGAACCAATTGTCATGGATCATGGACTGAACAAGGACGTGAACCCGCTGGACAAAGGTGTGAAACAGGGTCACCAGACTATGATCAGAGATCAGAATTCAGGGAGGAACTCTGAGACTAGAGCGTGTAGAGGTGGTTAGCGGCTCCTATGGAGGCAAATACAAATTAGCACACAAGAACAGGCTAAAACATAAGCATAAAACATAAGTATCAGAACTAATTTAGCAAATACAGGAACTCAGGCTTCACAGATAACATTATCAGGTGCTGCTAGAGGTACTAGACTCATAGGAGTCAGCAGAACCTGCAATGTTGTCTCATTGTGTAGCTTTGGGGTGATGGCAGAGAGAGCAGCAACACCAACTGCAGCCACTAGAGGTGCAAATGAGAGCCAGATATGAACTGGCTGAATGCAATAGTGATCTGACCACAAGAGGGTGCTGACCACAGAACAGACCTGAGGGTAGAGTGCAGAGGATGGTTGGCAGCTGCCACAAGTAGGGCACTGAGGGAGGATACAATCAGCAAGGCTAGGAAGCTAGGGTGACCACATTTTCATTCTGCCACTTGGGGCACTGCAGAGATTAGAGCATCACAGTACCTATCCTTGGCTCTATGGTAGCTATGTGGGAGTGGTCACTGCACATTACTGAGTGTCAGTGCACAACCTGCTCATTTTCTGGTGCACCACAGAGGGAGAACCACTCCTTGACTGCTGTGACATACAGCAATTCCTGAGGTTGGCTACAAGAAAATATGTTTCAGACAAGCATTACGCTACAACACAATTGCACTGCAGCTCTTGTTTGATGTCAAGACTCGTTTCTTTCTCTAGTGTTTAGAGCTCTGTCTGAAAGCCATTTTGTTGTAGCCCAGCAGAGGCACCACTTCCTGTCACAGTAGACAATGGATAGTTCTCCTTCTGGTGTTCAGAGCTCTGTGCTCTTGCGTCTTCATTCCAGGACTTTGGTATTGTCCCAGTAGGGGACTGCCTGGGACATCGGACATGCATTTAAAATCGACTGTCCTAGGCAATACAGGACACTTGGCCTCCCAATAGGAAACAGAAGAGTGGCCATGCTTCCAGGGTTGGGAATGAAGGGTGGCTGCTACCTTCACAAATGACAAGAACAAGAGCTGGGAAGTGGACAGCTGGATGGCTTCCGCTAGTGGAATATAAACAACAGTGCGTGACTGCGGATAAGAATCACACTCTGGAAGCAGACACTCACGAATGATTCAGGAAATGGCACTGGAAACAGACTTAGGAATCAGACCGCTGCAGCAGGAACTAGGAACAAAATCAAAGGATAGAATCCAGGAACAAGAACTGGGTCTATGAACTGACTGGCAAGTGAACCCATGAAGAAGCACCAGAATGTCTGCACAGCAGGTTTAAAGCGGAACTACCATGTCACAAAATGTTTAGCTTAACTAAGTCCCCTTCTGGCGACCAGTTGCTTAGTAGCGCTAGTCACCAGAATAATTACCTGATTTAATAGATATATGCTTTATTCCCCAGCTGTGAGTAGCGGACATCTTGCCAAAATGACGTCACTGCGTCTGCGCTGTCAGTCCCAGCCGTGTCTAGGAGGCGTTGCTAGGAGCTGGCCGGCTCCAAAAGGCACTTACAGCGCAGGTGTGTGTACATCATTCTGGCAAGATGTCAGCGCTCTGTGCTACTGATAGCTGGGGAATAAAGCATATATCTATTAAATCAGGTAATAATTCTGGCGACTAGCGCTACTAAGCAGCTAGTCGCCAGAAGGGGACTTAGTTAAAGAACAGTAAACTTTTTTTTATGAAAACACATATTTTACAGAGAATTTCCTGCTGAATAAAGCAAGGGTACTCTCATCGCTGTCAGATGTTTTATTCAAAAATTATAACAGTTTAAATAATCAGGAAGTGAATTTACTGTGTTTACTTCCTGATAGGTCTAACTGACAGGAAGTGAATTTACTGTGTGTTTACTTCCTGATAGTTCTAACTGACAGGAAGTGAATTTACTGTGTTTACTTCCTGATAGGTCTGACAGGAAGTGACTCAGCAGTTTCTATCACATTCTATGGGAACTGTATGCCTCTGACTTTTCTGACTTTCCTTTCCATTAGAATCTAACAGGAAATCTAATTAGAATTTGACCACTAGAGGGCACTGCTAATGTAAAAAAACATGGGTTTAGACTATAATAACTCTGGAAATATAAATCTCTCGGCAGTGGTAGCACCCTTATTTTACTCAATAGGAAAATCCCTACAATATATATTTTTTCATAAAAAAGTTTACTGTTCCTTTAAGCTAAACATTTTGTGACATGGTAGTTCTGCTTTAAATAGGGGAAGGTCTGCTCAGGTGAGAACAGCAGGTTATCTGAGACATGGAACTCTGGAGCATATTCTTACACCTGCTCTGCTGCATGCTCATTGGCTCCAATGATTTTATTGTGTACCACAGTCTAGGCACATATGGTCATATGCACAAAGTAAAAAGCAGTTCTGAAGGAAACCAGAAGCACCATATTGGAGAAATAAAAATTCCCTTTAATGTAGATTTTTAGCCCTTTGAATGCTAGTGAGGTTTCCAACACACAGTGAAGCAATGGGGATGAAGACTTTTATAGGGTGCAGTGGGATAAAATCCCCATTTAAATCAACAAGAAACGTGTTGTTGTTCCACATGATGCAATTAGTTTGCCTCTAAATTTCCCCATTTTTGTTTTGTACATAGGTCTCTCCCTGACCTCACAGGATCGCCCCCTTGACATTGAGTTAATATCAGGGGATTCGATGGAGGAGGGAAAAGGCACTTACAGGGTTATATGGCCAGAGTGTGTGTGTGTGTGTGTGTGTGTGTACATTAGAGTCTGCTTGTGTGCATGTGTGTGGGCACTAGCAACTGTGCTGTGTGTGTCTGTATCTTTGTGTGTGTATGTGTGTGTGTATGTACACTAGCCCCTCTTTGTGTGTGTGGGTCCATCTGTGTGTATTTGTACTGGTGCCTTCCTGTTTGTGTCCACGTGTGTGTATGTGCACTAGTGCCACTTGGTGTGAACGTTAGTGTCCCTGTGCTGTGTATTTATATTGTGTACTCATGAATGTTTGTGTGTAGTTATTTTGTGCACCCATGAGTGTCTGTGTGTATTTATACTGTGTACATGTGTGCATCCCTGTGTTCACTATATGTATTATGTGTATGTCTGTGTATACTATATGTATTATGTGTATGTCTGTGTATACTATATGTATTATGTGTATGTCTGTGTATACTATATGTATTATGTGTATGCCTGTGTATACTATATGTATTATGTGTATGTCTGTGTATACTATATATATTATGTGTATGCCTGTGTATACTATATATATTATGTGTATGTCTGTGTATACTATATGTATTATGTGTATATCTGTGTATACTATATGTATTATGTGTATGTCTGTGTATACTATATGTATTATGTGTATGCCTGTGTATACTATATATATTATGTGTATGTCTGTGTATACTATATGTATTATGTGTATGTCTGTGTATACTATATGTATTATGTGTATGCCTGTGTATACTATATATATTATGTGTATGCCTGTGTATACTATATGTATTATGTGTATGTCTGTGTATACTATATGTATTATGTGTATGTCTGTGTATACTATATGTATTATGTGTATGCCTGTGTATACTATATGTATTATGTGTATGCCTGTGTATACTATATGTATTATGTGTATGCCTGTGTATACTATATGTATTATGTGTATGTCTGTGTATACTATATGTATTATGTGTATGCCTGTGTATACTATATATATTATGTGTATATCTGTGTATACTATATATATTATGTGTATGCCTGTGTATACTATATGTATTATGTGTATGTCTGTGTATACTATATGTATTATGTGTATGCCTGTGTATACTATATGTATTATGTGTATGCCTGTGTATACTATATGTATTATGTGTATGCCTGTGTATACTATATGTATTATGTGTATGTCTGTGTATACTATATGTATTATGTGTATGCCTGTGTATACTATATATATTATGTGTATACCTGTGTATACTATATGTATTATGTGCATGCCTGTGTATACTATATATATTATGTGTATGTCTGTGTATACTATATGTGTATTATGTGTATGCCTGTGTATACTATATGTATTATGTGTATGTCTGTGTATACTATATGTATTATGTGTATGCCTGTGTATACTATATGTATTATGTGTATGTCTGTGTATACTATATGTATTATGTGTATGTCTGTGTATACTATATGTATTATGTGTATGTCTGTGTATACTATATATATTATGTGTATGCCTGTGTATACTATATGTATTATGTGTATGCCTGTGTATACTATATGTATTATGTGTATGCCTGTGTATACTATATATATTATGTGTATGTCTGTGTATACTATATGTATTATGTGTATGCCTGTGTATACTATATGTATTATGTGTATGTCTGTGTATACTATATATATTATGTGTATGCCTGTGTATACTATATGTATTATGTGTATGCCTGTGTATACTATATGTATTATGTGTATGTCTGTGTATACTATATATATTATGTGTATGTCTGTGTATACTATATATATTATGTGTATGCCTGTGTATACTATATGTATTATGTGTATTCCTGTGTATACTATATTTATTATGTGTATGTCTGTGTATACTATATGTATTATGTGTATGCCTGTGTATACTATATGTATTATGTGTATGCCTGTGTACACTATATGTATTATGTGTATGCCTGTGTATACTATATATATTATGTGTATGCCTGTGTATACTATATATATTATGTGTATGTCTGTGTATACTATATATATTATGTGTATGCCTGTGTATACTATATGTATTATGTGTATGTCTGTGTATACTATATATATTATGTGTATGCCTGTGTATACTATATATATTATGTGTATTCCTGTGTATACTATATGTATTATGTGTATGTCTGTGTATACTATATGTATTATGTGTATGCCTGTGTATACTATATATATTATGTGTATGTCTGTGTATACTATATATATTATGTGTATGCCTGTGTACACTATATGTATTATGTGTATATCTGTGTATACTATATATATTATGTGTATGCCTGTGTATACTATATATATTATGTGTATGCCTGTGTATACTATATATATTATGTGTATGTCTGTGTATACTATATATATTATGTGTATGCCTGTGTATACTATATGTATTATGTGTATGCCTGTGTATACTATATATGTGTATGCCTGTGTATACTATATATATTATGTGTATGCCTGTGTATACTATATGTATTATGTGTATGCCTGTGTATACTATATGTATTATGTGTATGTCTGTGTATACTATATGTATTATGTGTATGCCTGTGTATACTATATGTATTATGTGTATGTCTGTGTATACTATATGTATTATGTGTATGCCTGTGTATACTATATATATTATGTGTATGTCTGTGTATACTATATATATTATGTGTATGCCTGTGTATACTATATGTATTATGTGTATTCCTGTGTATACTATATGTATTATGTGTATGTCTGTGTATACTATATATATTATGTGTATGCCTGTGTATACTATATATGTGTATGCCTGTGTATACTATATATATTATGTGTATGTCTGTGTATACTATATATATTATGTGTATGCCTGTGTATACTATATGTATTATGTGTATGTCTGTGTATACTATATATATTATGTGTATGCCTGTGTATACTATATATGTGTATGCCTGTGTATACTATATATATTATGTGTATGTCTGTGTATACTATATATATTATGTGTATGCCTGTGTATACTATATGTATTATGTGTATTCCTGTGTATACTATATGTATTATGTGTATGTCTGTGTATACTATATGTATTATGTGTATGCCTGTGTGTACTATATGTATTATGTGTATGCCTGTGTATACTATATGTATTATGTGTATGCCTGTGTATACTATATGTATTATGTGTATGCCTGTGTATACTATATGTATTATGTGTATATCTGTGTATACTATATGTATTATGTGTATGCCTGTGTATACTATATGTATTATGTGTATGTCTGTGTATACTATATATATTATGTGTATGCCTGTGTATACTATATGTATTATGTGTATGTCTGTGTATACTATATATATTATGTGTATGTCTGTGTATACTATATATGTGTATGCCTGTGTATACTATATGTATTATGTGTATGCCTGTGTATACTATATATATTATGTGTATGTCTGTGTATACTATATGTATTATGTGTATGTCTGTGTATACTATATGTATTATGTGTATGTCTGTGTATACTATATGTATTATGTGTATGCCTGTGTATACTATATATATTATGTGTATGTCTGTGTATACTATATGTATTATGTGTATGTCTGTGTATACTATATATATTATGTGTATGCCTGTGTATACTATATGTATTATGTGTATGCCTGTGTATACTATATGTATTATGTGTATGTCTGTGTATACTATATGTATTATGTGTATGTCTGTGTATACTATATATATTATGTGTATGCCTGTGTATACTATATATATTATGTATATGCCTGTGTATACTATATGTATTATGTGTATGCCTGTGTATACTATATATATTATGTGTATGTCTGTGTATACTATATGTATTATGTGTATGTCTGTGTATACTATATATATTATGTGTATGCCTGTGTATACTATATATATTATGTGTATGCCTGTGTATACTATATGTATTATGTGTATGTCTGTGTATACTATATATATTATGTGTATGCCTGTGTATACTATATATATTATGTGTATGCCTGTGTATACTATATATATTATGTGTATATCTGTGTATACTATATGTATTATGTGTATGTCTGTGTATACTATATGTATTATGTGTATGCCTGTGTATACTATATATATTATGTGTATGTCTGTGTATACTATATGTATTATGTGTATGCCTGTGTATACTATATGTATTATGTGTATGCCTGTGTATACTATATGTATTATGTGTATATCTGTGTATACTATATGTATTATGTGTATGCCTGTGTATACTATATGTATTATGTGTATGCCTGTGTATACTATATGTATTATGTGTATATCTGTGTATACTATATGTATTATGTGTATGTCTCTGTATACTATATATATTATGTGTATGCCTGTGTATACTATATGTATTATGTGTATATCTGTGTATACTATATGTATTATGTGTATGTCTGTGTATACTATATGTATTATGTGTATGTCTGTGTATACTATATATATTATGTGTATGCCTGTGTATACTATATATATTATGTGTATGCCTGTGTATACTATATGTATTATGTGTATGTCTCTGTATACTATATATATTATGTGTATGCCTGTGTATACTATATGTATTATGTGTATATCTGTGTATACTATATGTATTATGTGTATGTCTCTGTATACTATATATATTATGTGTATGCCTGTGTATACTATATGTATTATGTGTATATCTGTGTATACTATATGTATTATGTGTATGTCTGTGTATACTATATATATTATGTGTATGCCTGTGTATACTATATATATTATGTGTATGCCTGTGTATACTATATGTATTATGTGTATGCCTGTGTATACTATATATATTATGTGTATGCCTGTGTATACTATATGTATTATGTGTATGTCTGTGTATACTATATATATTATGTGTATTCCTGTGTATACTATATGTATTATGTGTATGTCTGTGTATACTATATGTATTATGTGTATGCCTGTGTATACTATATATATTATGTGTATGCCTGTGTATACTATATATATTATGTGTATGCCTGTGTATACTATATGTATTATGTGTATGTCTGTGTATACTATATATATTATGTGTATGTCTGTGTATACTATATGTATTATGTGTATGCCTGTGTATACTATATATATTATGTGTATGCCTGTGTATACTATATGTATTATGTGTATGCCTGTGTATACTATATGTATTATGTGTATGCCTGTGTATACTATATATATTATGTGTATGCCTGTGTATACTATATGTATTATGTGTATGTCTGTGTATACTATATATATTATGTGTATGCCTGTGTATACTATATGTATTATGTGTATGCTGTGTATACTATATATATTATGTGTATGCCTGTGTATACTATATGTATTATGTGTATGTCTGTGTATACTATATGTATTATGTGTATGCCTGTGTATACTATATGTATTATGTGTATGCCTGTGTATACTATATGTATTATGTGTATGTCTGTGTATACTATATATATTATGTGTATGCCTGTGTATACTATATGTATTATGTGTATGCCTGTGTATACTATATATATTATGTGTATGCCTGTGTATACTATATATATTATGTGTATGTCTGTGTATACTATATGTATTATGTGTATGCCTGTGTATACTATATATATTATGTGTATGTCTGTGTATACTATATATATTATGTGTATGCCTGTGTATACTATATATATTATGTGTATGTCTGTGTATACTATATGTATTATGTGTATGCCTGTGTATACTATATGTATTATGTGTATGCCTGTGTATACTATATGTATTATGTGTATGCTGTGTATACTATATGTATTATGTGTATATCTGTGTATACTATATGTATTATGTATATGCCTGTGTATACTATATATATTATGTGTATGCCTGTGTATACTATATGTATTATGTGTATGCCTGTGTATACTATATATATTATGTGTATGCCTGTGTATACTATATATATTATGTGTATGCCTGTGTATACTATATATATTATGTGTATGCCTGTGTATACTATATATATTATGTGTATGTCTGTGTATACTATATGTATTATGTGTATGCCTGTGTATACTATATATATTATGTGTATGTCTGTGTATACTATATATATTATGTGTATGCCTGTGTATACTATATATATTATGTGTATGTCTGTGTATACTATATGTATTATGTGTATGCCTGTGTATACTATATGTATTATGTGTATGCCTGTGTATACTATATATATTATGTGTATGCCTGTGTATACTATATGTATTATGTGTATGCCTGTGTATACTATATGTATTATGTGTATGTCTGTGTATACTATATGTATTATGTGTATGCCTGTGTATACTATATATATTATGTGTATGCCTGTGTATACTATATGTATTATGTGTATGCCTGTGTATACTATATATATTATGTGTATGTCTGTGTATACTATATGTATTATGTGTATGCCTGTGTATACTATATATATTATGTGTATGCCTGTGTATACTATATATATTATGTGTATGCCTGTGTATACTATATATATTATGTGTATGTCTGTGTATACTATATGTATTATGTGTATGCCTGTGTATACTATATATATTATGTGTATGTCTGTGTATACTATATATATTATGTGTATGCCTGTGTATACTATATATATTATGTGTATGTCTGTGTATACTATATATATTATGTGTATGTCTGTGTATACTATATATATTATGTGTATGCCTGTGTATACTATATATATTATGTGTATGCCTGTGTATACTATATATATTATGTGTATGTCTGTGTATACTATATATATTATGTATATGCCTGTGTATACTATATATATTATGTGTATGTCTGTGTATACTATATGTATTATGTGTATGCCTGTGTATACTATATATATTATGTATATGCCTGTGTATACTATATATATTATGTGTATGTCTGTGTATACTATATGTATTATGTGTATGCCTGTGTATACTATATGTATTATGTGTATGTCTGTGTATACTATATGTATTATGTGTATGCCTGTGTATACTATATGTATTATGTGTATGTCTGTGTATACTATATATATTATGTGTATGCCTGTGTATACTATATGTATTATGTGTATGCCTGTGTATACTATATATATTATGTGTATGTCTGTGTATACTATATGTATTATGTGTATGCCTGTGTATACTATATGTATTATGTGTATTCCTGTGTATACTATATTTATTATGTGTATGCCTGTGTATACTATATATATTATGTGTATGTCTGTGTATACTATATATCTTATGTGTATGCCTGTGTATACTATATGTATTATGTGTATTCCTGTGTATACTATATATATTATGTGTATGCCTGTGTATACTATATATATTATGTGTATGCCTGTGTATACTATATGTATTATGTGTATGCCTGTGTATACTATATGTATTATGTGTATGTCTGTGTATACTATATATATTATGTGTATGTCTGTGTATACTATATGTATTATGTGTATATCTGTGTATACTATATGTATTATGTGTATGCCTGTGTATACTATATGTATTATGTGTATGCCTGTGTATACTATATGTATTATGTGTATGCCTGTGTATACTATATGTATTATGTGTATGCCTGTGTATACTATATATATTATGTGTATTCCTGTGTATACTATATGTGTATTATGTGTATGTCTGTGTATACTATATGTATTATGTGTATGCCTGTGTTCACTATATATATTATGTGTATGCCTGTGTATACTATATGTATTATGTGTATGCCTGTGTATACTATATGTATTATGTGTATGTCTGTGTATACTATATGTATTATGTGTATGTCTGTGTATACTATATGTATTATGTGTATGTCTGTGTATACTATAAATATTATGTGTATGTCTGTGTATACTATATGTATTATGTGTATGCCTGTGTATACTATATATATTATGTGTATGCCTGTGTATACTATATGTATTATGTGTATGTCTGTGTATACTATATGTATTATGTGTATATCTGTGTATACTATATGTATTATGTGTATGTCTGTGTATACTATATGTATTATGTGTATGCCTGTGTATACTATATGTATTATGTGTATATCTGTGTATACTATATGTATTATGTGTATGTCTGTGTATACTATATATGTGTATGCCTGTGTATACTATATGTATTATGTGTATGCCTGTGTATACTATATATATTATGTGTATTCTGTGTATACTATATATATTATGTGTATGTCTGTGTATACTATATGTATTATGTGTATGCCTGTGTATACTATATGTATTATGTGTATGTCTGTGTATACTATATGTATTATGTGTATGTCTGTGTATACTATATGTATTATGTGTATGTCTGTGTATACTATATGTATTATGTGTATGCCTGTGTACACTATATATATTATGTGTATCCTGTGTATACTATATATATTATGTGTATGTCTGTGTATACTATATGTATTATGTGTATGTCTGTGTATACTATATGTATTATGTGTATGTCTGTGTATACTATATGTATTATGTGTATGCCTGTGTATACTATATGTATTATGTGTATGCCTGTGTATACTATATGTATTATGTGTATGCCTGTGTATACTATATGTATTATGTGTATGTCTGTGTATACTATATATATTATGTGTATGCCTGTGTATACTATATGTATTATGTGTATATCTGTGTATACTATATGTATTATGTGTATGTCTGTGTATACTATATGTATTATGTGTATGTCTGTGTATACTATATGTATTATGTGTATGTCTGTGTATACTATAAATATTATGTGTATGCCTGTGTATACTATATGTATTATGTGTATATCTGTGTATACTATATGTATTATGTGTATGTCTGTGTATACTATATGTATTATGTGTATGTCTGTGTATACTATATGTATTATGTGTATGCCTGTGTATACTATATGTATTATGTGTATGCCTGTGTATACTATATGTATTATGTGTATGTCTGTGTATACTATATGTATTATGTGTATGTCTGTGTATACTATATATATTATGTGTATGTCTGTGTATACTATATGTATTATGTGTATTCCTGTGTATACTATATGTATTATGTGTATGTCTGTGTATACTATATATATTATG
This sequence comes from Rhinophrynus dorsalis, assembly GCA_037306005.1. NCBI lineage: Eukaryota > Metazoa > Chordata > Amphibia > Anura > Rhinophrynidae > Rhinophrynus > Rhinophrynus dorsalis. Next base: position 12,480 of record JBBDGT010000384.1, on the reverse strand, counting down.
TGTATGTCTGTGTATACTATATGTATTATGTGTATGTCTGTGTATACTATATGTATTATGTGTATGTCTGTGTATACTATAAATATTATGTGTATGCCTGTGTATACTATATGTATTATGTGTATATCTGTGTATACTATATGTATTATGTGTATGCCTGTGTTCACTATATATATTATGTGTATGCCTGTGTATACTATATGTATTATGTGTATGCCTGTGTATACTATATATATTATGTGTATGTCTGTGTATACTATATAGTATTATGTGTATATCTGTGTATACTATATGTATTATGTGTATGCCTGTGTATACTATATGTATTATGTGTATGTCTGTGTATACTATATATATTATGTGTATGTCTGTGTATACTATATGTATTATGTGTATGCCTGTGTATACTATATGTATTATGTGTATGTCTGTGTATACTATATGTGTATTATGTGTATGTCTGTGTATACTATATGTATTATGTGTATGCCTGTGTATACTATATGTATTATGTGTATGTCTGTGTATACTATATATATTATGTGTATGTCTGTGTATACTATATGTATTATGTGTATGTCTGTGTATACTATATGTATTATGTGTATGCCTGTGTTCACTATATATATTATGTGTATGCCTGTGTATACTATATGTATTATGTGTATGCCTGTGTATACTATATATATTATGTGTATGTCTGTGTATACTATATATATTATGTGTATGTCTGTGTATACTATATGTATTATGTGTATGTCCTGTGTATACTATATGTATTATGTGTATGTCTGTGTATACTATATATATTATGTGTATGCCTGTGTATACTATATGTATTATGTGTATGCCTGTGTATACTATATATATTATGTGTATGTCTGTGTATACTATATGTATTATGTGTATGTCTGTGTATACTATATGTATTATGTGTATTCCTGTGTATACTATATGTATTATGTGTATATCTGTGTATACTATATATATTATGTGTATGTCTGTGTATACTATATGTATTATGTGTATGCCTGTGTATACTATATGTATTATGTGTATGTCTGTGTATACTATATATATTATGTGTATGTCTGTGTATACTATATGTATTATGTGTATGTCTGTGTATACTATATGTATTATGTGTATGTCTGTGTATACTATATATATTATGTGTATGTCTGTGTATACTATATGTATTATGTGTATGTCTGTGTATACTATATGTATTATGTGTATGTCTGTGTATACTATAAATATTATGTGTATGCCTGTGTATACTATATGTATTATGTGTATATCTGTGTATACTATATGTATTATGTGTATGCCTGTGTTCACTATATATATTATGTGTATGCCTGTGTATACTATATGTATTATGTGTATGCCTGTGTATACTATATATATTATGTGTATGTCTGTGTATACTATATGTATTATGTGTATGTCTGTGTATACTATATGTATTATGTGTATGTCTGTGTATACTATAAATATTATGTGTATGTCTGTGTATACTATATATATTATGTGTATGTCTGTGTATACTATATGTATTATGTGTATGCCTGTGTATACTATATATATTATGTGTATGTCTGTGTATACTATATATATTATGTGTATGTCTGTGTATACTATATGTATTATGTGTATGCCTGTGTATACTATATGTATTATGTGTATGCCTGTGTATACTATATATATTATGTGTATGTCTGTGTATACTATATATATTATGTGTATGTCTGTGTATACTATATGTATTATGTGTATGCCTGTGTATACTATATGTATTATGTGTATGTCTGTGTATACTATATGTATTATGTGTATGTCTGTGTATACTATAAATATTATGTGTATGTCTGTGTATACTATATGTATTATGTGTATGCCTGTGTATACTATATATGTATTATGTGTATGTCTGTGTATACTATATATATTATGTGTATGCCTGTGTATACTATATGTATTATGTGTATGCCTGTGTATACTATATATATTATGTGTATGTCTGTGTATACTATATATATTATGTGTATGCCTGTGTATACTATATGTATTATGTGTATATCTGTGTATACTATATGTATTATGTGTATGCCTGTGTTCACTATATATATTATGTGTATGCCTGTGTATACTATATGTATTATGTGTATGTCTGTGTATACTATATGTATTATGTGTATGCCTGTGTATACTATATGTATTATGTGTATGTCTGTGTATACTATATGTATTATGTGTATGCCTGTGTATACTATATGTATTATGTGTATATCTGTGTATACTATATGTATTATGTGTATGTCTGTGTATACTATATATGTGTATGCCTGTGTATACTATATGTATTATGTGTATGCCTGTGTATACTATATATATTATGTGTATGCCTGTGTATACTATATGTATTATGTGCATGCCTGTGTATACTATATGTATTATGTGTATGCCTGTGTATACTATATATATTATGTGTATGCCTGTGTATACTATATGTATTATGTGTATGTCTGTGTATACTATATGTATTATGTGTATGCCTGTGTATACTATATGTATTATGTGTATGCCTGTGTATACTATATATATTATGTGTATGTCTGTGTATACTATATGTATTATGTGTATGCCTGTGTATACTATATGTATTATGTGTATGTCTGTGTATACTATATATATTATGTGTATGCCTGTGTATACTATATGTATTATGTGTATGCCTGTGTATACTATATATATTATGTGTATGTCTGTGTATACTATATATATATTATGTGTATGCCTGTGTGTACTATATATATTATGTGTATGCCTGTGTATACTATATATATTATGTGTATTCCTGTGTATACTATATGTATTATGTGTATGCCTGTGTATACTATATGTATTATGTGCATGCCTGTGTATACTATATATATTATGTGTATGCCTGTGTATACTATATGTATTATGTATATGCCTGTGTATACTATATGTATTATGTGTATGCCTGTGTATACTATATATATTATGTGTATGCCTGTGTATACTATATGTATTATGTGTATGTCTGTGTATACTATATGTATTATGTGTATGCCTGTGTATACTATATATATTATGTGTATGTCTGTGTATACTATATATATTATGTGTATGCCTGTGTATACTATATGTATTATGTGTATTCCTGTGTATACTATATTTATTATGTGTATGCCTGTGTATACTATATATATTATGTGTATGTCTGTGTATACTATATATATTATGTGTATGCCTGTGTATACTATATGTATTATGTGTATTCCTGTGTATACTATATATATTATGTGTATGCCTGTGTATACTATATATATTATGTGTATGCCTGTGTATACTATATGTATTATGTGTATGCCTGTGTATACTATATGTATTATGTGTATGTCTGTGTATACTATATGTATTATGTGTATGCCTGTGTATACTATATGTATTATGTGTATGCCTGTGTATACTATATATATTATGTGTATGTCTGTGTATACTATATGTATTATGTGTATGCCTGTGTATACTATATATATTATGTGTATGTCTGTGTATACTATATGTATTATGTGTATGCCTGTGTATACTATATATATTATGTGTATGCCTGTGTATACTATATGTATTATGTGTATGCCTGTGTATACTATATGTATTATGTGTATGTCTGTGTATACTATATATATTATGTGTATGCCTGTGTATACTATATGTATTATGTGTATGCCTGTGTATACTATATGTATTATGTGTATGCCTGTGTATACTATATATATTATGTGTATGCCTGTGTATACTATATGTATTATGTGTATGTCTGTGTATACTATATGTATTATGTGTATGCCTGTGTATACTATATGTATTATGTGTATGCCTGTGTATACTATATATATTATGTGTATGTCTGTGTATACTATATATATTATGTGTATGCCTGTGTATACTATATGTATTATGTGTATGCCTGTGTATACTATATGTATTATGTGTATGTCTGTGTATACTATATGTATTATGTGTATGCCTGTGTATACTATATGTATTATGTGTATGCCTGTGTATACTATATATATTATGTGTATGTCTGTGTATACTATATATATTATGTGTATGCCTGTGTATACTATATGTATTATGTGTATTCCTGTGTATACTATATGTATTATGTGTATGCCTGTGTATACTATATGTATTATGTGTATGCCTGTGTATACTATATGTATTATGTGTATGCCTGTGTATACTATATATATTATGTGTATGCCTGTGTATACTATATGTATTATGTGTATGCCTGTGTATACTATATATATTATGTGTATGCCTGTGTATACTATATGTATTATGTGTATGTCTGTGTATACTATATGTATTATGTGTATATCTGTGTATACTATATATATATTATGTGTATGCCTGTGTATACTATATATATTATGTGTATGCCTGTGTATACTATATATATTATGTGCATGCCTGTGTATACTATATATATTATGTGTATGCCTGTGTATACTATATGTATTATGTGTATGCCTGTGTATACTATATGTATTATGTGCATGCCTGTGTATACTATATGTATTATGTGTATGTCTGTGTATACTATATATATTATGTGTATGTCTGTGTATACTATATATATATATTATGTGTATGTCTGTGTATACTATATGTATTATGTGTATGTCTGTGTATACTATATCTATTATGTGTATGTCTGTGTATACTATATATATTATGTGTATGTCTGTGTATACTATATATATATATTATGTGTATGTCTGTGTATACTATATGTATTATGTGTATGTCTGTGTATACTATATATATTATGTGTATGCCTGTGTATACTATATATATTATGTGTATGCCTGTGTATACTATATATATATTATGTGTATGCCTGTGTATACTATATATATTATGTGCATGCCTGTGTATACTATATATATTATGTGTATGTCTGTGTATACTATATGTATTATGTGTATGCCTGTGTATACTATATCTATTATGTGTATGTCTGTGTATACTATATATATTATGTGTATGTCTGTGTATACTATATATATATATTATGTGTATGTCTGTGTATACTATATATATTATGTGTATGTCTGTGTATACTATATATATATATTATGTGTATGTCTGTGTATACTATATGTATTATGTGTATGTCTGTGTATACTATATATATTATGTGTATGCCTGTGTATACTATATATATTATGTGTATGTCTGTGTATACTATATGTATTATGTGTATTCCTGTGTATACTATATGTATTATGTGTATTCCTGTGTATACTATATGTATTATGTGTATTCCTGTGTATACTATATGTATTATGTGTATGTCTGTGTATACTATATGTATTATGTGTATGTCTGTGTATACTATATATATTATGTGTATGTCTGTGTATACTATATATATATATTATGTGTATGTCTGTGTATACTATATGTATTATGTGTATGTCTGTGTATACTATATATATTATGTGTATGTCTGTGTATACTATATATATTATGTGTATGTCTGTGTATACTATATGTATTATGTGTATTCCTGTGTATACTATATGTATTATGTGTATTCCTGTGTATACTATATGTATTATGTGTATGTCTGTGTATACTATATGTATTATGTGTATATCTGTGTATACTATATGTATTATGTGTATTCCTGTGTATACTATATGTATTATGTGTATTCCTGTGTATACTATATATATTATGTGTATGTCTGTGTATACTATATATATTATGTGCATGCCTGTGTATACTATATGTATTATGTGTATTCCTGTGTATACTATATGTATTATGTGTATGCCTGTGTATACTATATATATTATGTGTATGTCTGTGTATACTATATGTATTATGTGTATGCCTGTGTATACTATATGTATTATGTGTATGTCTGTGTATACTATATGTATTATGTGTATGTCTGTGTATACTATATGTATTATGTGTATGTCTGTGTATACTATATATATTATGTGTATGCCTGTGTATACTATATGTATTATGTGTATGCCTGTGTATACTATATATATTATGTGTATGTCTGTGTACACTATATGTATTATGTGTATGCCTGTGTATACTATATATATTATGTGTATGTCTGTGTACACTATATGTATTATGTGTATGCCTGTGTATACTATATGTATTATGTGTATGTCTGTGTATACTATATGTATTATGTGTATGCCTGTGTATACTATATATATTATGTGTATGCCTGTGTATACTATATGTATTATGTGTATGTCTGTGTATACTATATGTATTATGTGTATGTCTGTGTATACTATATATATTATGTGTATGCCTGTGTATACTATATGTATTATGTGTATGTCTGTGTATACTATATGTATTATGTGTATGTCTGTGTATACTATATATATTATGTGTATGTCTGTGTATACTATATGTATTATGTGTATGCCTGTGTATACTATATATATTATGTGTATGCCTGTGTATACTATATGTATTATGTGTATGTCTGTGTATACTATATGTATTATGTGTATGCCTGTGTATACTATATATATTATGTGTATGTCTGTGTATACTATATGTATTATGTGTATGCCTGTGTTTACTATATGTATTATGTGTATGTCTGTGTTTACTATATGTATTATGTGTATGCCTGTGTATACTATATGTATTATGTGTATGTCTGTGTATACTATATGTATTATGTGTATTCTGTGTATACTATATTGTATTATGTGTATGCTGTGTATACTATATGTATTATGTGTATGCCTGTGTATACTATATGTATTATGTGTATGCCTGTGTATACTATATATATTATGTGTATGTCTGTGTATACTATATGTATTATGTGTATGCCTGTGTATACTATATATATTATGTGTATGCCTGTGTATACTATATGTATTATGTGTATGCCTGTGTATACTATATGTATTATGTGTATGTCTGTGTATACTATATGTATTATGTGTATGTCTGTGTATACTATATATATTATGTGTATGCCTGTGTATACTATATGTATTATGTGTATGTCTGTGTATACTATATATATTATGTGTATGTCTGTGTATACTATATATATTATGTGTATGCCTGTGTATACTATATGTATTATGTGTATGCCTGTGTATACTATATGTATTATGTGTATGCCTGTGTATACTATATGTATTATGTGTATGCCTGTGTATACTATATGTATTATGTGTATGTCTGTGTATACTATATGTATTATGTGTATGTCTGTGTATACTATATATGTGTATTCCTGTGTATACTATATATATTATGTGTATGCCTGTGTATACTATATGTATTATGTGTATGTCTGAGTATACTATATGTATTATGTGTATGTCTGTGTATACTATATATATTATGTGTATGCCTGTGTATACTATATGTATTATGTGTATGTCTGTGTATACTATATGTATTATGTGTATATCTGTGTATACTATATGTGTATTATGTGTATGTCTGTGTATACTATATGTATTATGTGTATGCCTGTGTATACTATATGTATTATGTGTATGTCTGTGTATACTATATGTATTATGTGTATGCCTGTGTATACTATATATATTATGTGTATATCTGTGTATACTATATGTATTATGTGTATGCCTGTGTATACTATATATATTATGTGTATGTCTGTGTATACTATATGTATTATGTGTATGTCTGTGTATACTATATGTATTATGTGTATGCCTGTGTATACTATATGTATTATGTGTATGTCTGTGTATACTATATATATTATGTGTATGTCTGTGTATACTATATGTATTATGTGTATGTCTGTGTATACTATATGTATTATGTGTATGCCTGTGTATACTATATGTATTATGTGTATGTCTGTGTATACTATATATATTATGTGTATGTCTGTGTATACTATATGTATTATGTGTATGTCTGTGTATACTATATGTATTATGTGTATGTCTGTGTATACTATATGTATTATGTGTATGTCTGTGTATACTATATGTATTATGTGTATGCCTGTGTATACTATATATATTATGTGTATGTCTGTGTATACTATATGTATTATGTGTATGTCTGTGTATACTATATGTATTATGTGTATGCCTGTGTATACTATATGTATTATGTGTATGCCTGTGTATACTATATATATTATGTGTATGTCTGTGTATACTATATATATTATGTGTATATCTGTGTATACTATATGTATTATGTGTATGCCTGTGTATACTATATATATTATGTGTATTCCTGTGTATACTATATGTATTATGTGTATGCCTGTGTATACTATATGTATTATGTGTATGCCTGTGTATACTATATGTATTATGTGTATGCCTGTGTATACTATATGTATTATGTGTATGCCTGTGTATACTATATGTATTATGTGTATGCCTGTGTATACTATATGTATTATGTGTATGCCTGTGTATACTATATGTATTATGTGTATGCCTGTGTATACTATATGTATTATGTGTATGTCTGTGTATACTATATGTATTATGTGTATGCCTGTGTATACTATATGTATTATGTGTATGCCTGTGTATACTATATGTATTATGTGTATGCCTGTGTATACTATATGTATTATGTGTATGCCTGTGTATACTATATGTATTATGTGTATGCCTGTGTATACTATATGTATTATGTGTATGCCTGTGTATACTATATGTATTATGTGTATGCCTGTGTATACTATATGTATTATGTGTATGCCTGTGTATACTATATGTATTATGTGTATGCCTGTGTATACTATATGTATTATGTGTATGTCTGTGTATATTATATGTATTATGTGTATGTCTGTGTATACTATATGTATTATGTGTATGTCTATGTACACTATATATATTATGTGTATGTCTGTGTATACTATATGTATTATGTGTATGTCTGTGTATACTATATGTATTATGTGTATGCCTGTGTATACTATATGTATTATGTGTATGTCTGTGTTTACTATATGTATTATGTGTATGTCTGTGTATACTATATATATTATGTGTATGCCTGTGTATACTATATGTATTATGTGTATGCCTGTGTATACTATATGTATTATGTGTATGCCTGTGTATACTATATATATTATGTGTATGCCTGTGTATACTATATGTATTATGTGTATGTCTGTGTATACTATATGTATTATGTGTATGTCTGTGTATACTATATGTATTATGTGTATGCCTGTGTTTACTATATGTATTATGTGTATATCTGTGTATACTATATGTATTATGTGTATGCCTGTGTATACTATATGTATTATGTGCATGCCTGTGTATACTATATATATTATGTGTATATCTGTGTATACTATATGTATTATGTGTATGCCTGTGTATACTATATGTATTATGTGTATGTCTGTGTATACTATATGTATTATGTGTATGCCTGTGTATACTATATGTATTATGTGTATGTCTGTGTATACTATATGTATTATGTGTATGTCTGTGTATACTATATATATTATGTACATGTCTGTGTATACTATATATATTATGTGTATGTCTGTGTATACTATATGTATTATGTGTATGTCTGTGTACACTATATATATTATGTGTATGTCTGTGTATACTATATGTATTATGTGTATGTCTGTGTATACTATATGTATTATGTGTATGTCTGTGTATACTATATGTATTATGTGTATGTCTGTGTACACTATATATATTATGTGTATGCCTGTGTATACTATATATATTATGTGTATGTCTGTGTATACTATATGTATTATGTGTATGTCTGTGTATACTATATGTATTATGTGTATGTCTGTGTATACTATATGTATTATGTGTATGTCTGTGTACACTATATATATTATGTGTATGCCTGTGTATACTATATATATTATGTGTATGTCTGTGTATACTATATGTATTATGTGTATGTCTGTGTATACTATATATATTATGTGTATGTCTGTGTATACTATATGTATTATGTGTATGTCTGTGTATACTATATGTATTATGTGTATGTCTGTGTACACTATATATATTATGTGTATGTCTGTGTATACTATATGTATTATGTGTATGTCTGTGTATACTATATGTATTATGTGTATGTCTGTGTATACTATATATATTATGTGTATGTCTGTGTATACTATATGTATTATGTGTATGTCTGTGTATACTATATGTATTATGTGTATGTCTGTGTACACTATATATATTATGTGTATGCCTGTGTATACTATATATATTATGTGTATGTCTGTGTATACTATATGTATTATGTGTATGCCTGTGTTTACTATATGTATTATGTGTATGTCTGTGTATACTATATGTATTATGTGTATGTCTGTGTATACTATATGTATTATGTGTATGCCTGTGTTTACTATATATATTATGTGTATGTCTGTGTATACTATATATATTATGTACATGTCTGTGTATACTATATATATTATGTGTATGTCTGTGTATACTATATGTATTATGTGTATGCCTGTGTATACTATATGTATTATGTGTATATCTGTGTATACTATATGTATTATGTGTATGCCTGTGTATACTATATGTATTATGTGTATGTCTGTGTATACTATATGTATTATGTGTATGTCTGTGTACACTATATATATTATGTGTATGCCTGTGTATACTATATATATTATGTGTATGTCTGTGTATACTATATGTATTATGTGTATGCCTGTGTTTACTATATGTATTATGTGTATGTCTGTGTATACTATATGTATTATGTGTATGTCTGTGTATACTATATGTATTATGTGTATGCCTGTGTTTACTATATATATTATGTGTATGTCTGTGTATACTATATATATTATGTACATGTCTGTGTATACTATATATATTATGTGTATGTCTGTGTATACTATATGTATTATGTGTATGCCTGTGTATACTATATGTATTATGTGTATATCTGTGTATACTATATGTATTATGTGTATGCCTGTGTATACTATATGTATTATGTGTATGTCTGTGTTTACTATATGTATTATGTGTATGCCTGTGTATACTATATGTATTATGTGTATGTCTGTGTATACTATATGTATTATGTGTATATCTGTGTATACTATATGTGTATTATGTGTATGTCTGTGTATACTATATGTATTATGTGTATGTCTGTGTATACTATATGTATTATGTGTATGCCTGTGTATACTATATATATTATGTGTATTCCTGTGTATACTATATGTATTATGTGTATGTTTGTGTATACTATATGTATTATGTGTATGCCTGTGTATACTATATATATTATGTGTATTCCTGTGTATACTATATGTATTATGTGTATGCCTGTGTATACTATATGTATTATGTGTATGCCTGTGTATACTATATGTATTATGTGTATGCCTGTGTATACTATATATATTATGTGTATGCCTGTGTATACTATATGTATTATGTGTATTCCTGTGTATACTATATATATTATGTGTATGCCTGTGTATACTATATGTATTATGTGTATTCCTGTGTATACTATATGTATTATGTGTATGCCTGTGTATACTATATATATTATGTGTATGCCTGTGTATACTATATGTATTATGTGTATTCCTGTGTATACTATATGTATTATGTGTATGCCTGTGTATACTATATGTATTATGTGTATGCCTGTGTATACTATATGTATTATGTGTATGCCTGTGTATACTATATGTATTATGTGTATGTCTGTGTATACTATATGTATTATGTGTATGTCTGTGTATACTATATATGTGTATGCCTGTGTATACTATATGTATTATGTGTATGCCTGTGTATACTATATGTATTATGTGTATGCCTGTGTATACTATATGTATTATGTGTATGTCTGTGTATACTATATGTATTATGTGTATGTCTGTGTATACTATATATGTGTATGCCTGTGTATACTATATGTATTATGTGTATTCCTGTGTATACTATATATATTATGTGTATGCCTGTGTATACTATATGTATTATGTGTATTCCTGTGTATACTATATGTATTATGTGTATGCCTGTGTATACTATATATATTATGTGTATGCCTGTGTATACTATATATTATGTGTATGCCTGTGTATACTATATGTATTATGTGTATGCCTGTGTATACTATATGTATTATGTGTATGTCTGTGTATACTATATGTATTATGTGTATGTCTGTGTATACTATATGTATTATGTGTATGTCTGTGTATACTATATATATTATGTGTATTATCTGTGTATACTATATGTATTATGTGTATGCCTGTGTATACTATATGTATTATGTGTATGTCTGTGTACACTATATGTATTATGTGTATGCCTGTGTATACTATATGTATTATGTGTATGCCTGTGTATA
>JBBDGT010000240.1:2500-38347 GCA_037306005.1 Rhinophrynus dorsalis | reverse complement strand
CTGGTGGCCGTCACTTCCTCCTCCTTCTCCAACTCACTGGAAGCATTACAGTCTTTCTAGCTCCTCCTTTTATTGTTTAGATGGGTGCCAATCCTGTTACCCACAGTCTGAGCCTCTGCTGCTTTCATTTCACTAAATAAATAATTCAAAACAGTCTGGCACCCTCTCTAGCTCTCTAGATGTTTGGTGTTCTGTTTAACTTCCTGGAAACGTCACGTTTTGGCACAAAATGCAAAGTACACAAGTAAAGAGGCGGGAAGATTGCAACCATTCAAAAAAAAAATTGGCAGTAGGGGAACATGGCAAAGATTTTAAGGGGTTTGTTTAAGACGGATTTTCTCACAGAAAAGAGGGAACCAAATGGTTTTCTGTGGGGGTTTTTTCGTGGGAACACAACGGGACCTTTTGCCACCCCAAGCAGTTGGCCATGAGACTTGGTGGATTTTCTTTTTTTCTTCAAATTGAAGCAGGCAGAGTACATGAACCTAATTAACCCTTCAACGTCTGCACGGGTGTCATGTCTGCCTCCAAGGAGGTACGCTTGAAAATTCATTGTGTACCCCTCTGGCATTCAAAGAGTAAACCTATATTAGGATAACTAATGGTTTTATCAGCAAACCGTGTCTAGTTTATTAGATAAGACTAATTAACCCTTTGAGTGCCAGAGAGGTACCCAGCTCATTGCGTGAGATTACCTTGATGGATTATAGCAGGGTTTTCACCCTGAAATGACAGCAGCGGTAGATTAAAACTCTTTGAGTCGGAGACGTAACCCTGGTGCAAAAATCGCCATGGGGCCTCCTGACCAACTCCACAATGCCCCCAGTGACCAACTCCACACTGGCCCCCATTCCACCTCCTACCTTATCTGGTTCAGGAGAGGGGTGGCCTCATCCCTGGTGGTCCAGCGGCCTGACAGGAGAGATCTTTGCCTCCTTTGGCACAGACCCCTATGAGTAGCTCCTGCTTGGTCTTCTCTTCAGTAATGCACAGGAATGGGAGATGATGTCATATCCCAGCGCTCTGCATTACTAGAGTGCTGGGACAGAGAGGGAGCTGCTAATAGAGGTCTGTGCCGAAAAAGGCACAGACCTCAGCTTGTTGCAGGCACCTGGCAGGGGGCTATTAAGCCACTGAATGCTAGAGACCATTTCAATGCATTACATACCCCTCTGGCACTCAAAGTGTTAAAAATAAATGTGGAACAATGCAATGGCAAACCAGCGCCACCATAGGGACTTTTAACCTTGTGTGTGCCAGCGGGGTACGCAACGCATTGCACTGCGTACCCCTCTGACACTCAAAGGGTTAATCCATCGAACGCTTCTCAATACACTGCAGACATCTCTAGCACTGAAGAGGTTAAAAAGACCCAATAAAATCGGAGGAAAATTTGACAACTGTATCAGTTCCAGAATGACTCCACTTTTGACTGTGAATATGGCCCCCAGTGGTTTAGTCACTCTTGGTCTTTGTACTCATATGGCATAGAACAGGTATTATTGAATGTTTCTTTAACCATGTGGATGTGAATGATATCTCTAGTGCATTATTTCACAACTAGTTGAACAGCCAATTACATGAGCCACAGTGCCACTGCCCGCTGATCGCGGGGCAGTCATGCGCAGTAGAGACTCACCGTGCCACGGCTGATACAGAGCTGGATACTCCTTTTCGTGAATTATTATATAGGATACATTGCAGACCTCATTAGCACTCCAAGAGTTAAAAGCCCTATTTAAACCAATGGGAATTTTGTATAGTTTTTTAGTTCAATTGAATCACTCCACAATTACTGCAGATCCACTTAGTACATCATCCATAATGTGTAATACGCAAAAAAAAAAAAAACAGAATTTCACTTTAACATGTAGGATGGGCTCCATCTAGTGGTCAAATTGAGATAATACAGTAGTCATTTATAAAATAGTAAACAGTACTGTAATGTCAAATCCTTTATCGTTGAAAAAGACCTTGATAAACTTATTAATTGAAATGTAATGCAGACTATAGATTAGAATATCATAAAAATGTATCTGGGAAATTACTCCAATGAACGAATTTGTGTTGAATTATAGCAGATCGCTATAGTACATGATGGACAGCATATACAAAGATGAAGTGAAGTAATTCTTGGACACTACTGACTGCATCATAGGGAAAATATACAAATTCCCATTAAGATAAATGGGGCCTTTACCCTTTGAGTGTCAGACGGGTGACCATTGCATTGTGTTCATGTAAAATATATAATATGTTGCTTTTTCTGCAGTAATTTTGCTCATAGCAAATACATGTAATTTTCAGTTTATTTTTGCCGCCAATTCATTTCATGCAAAAACTGCAACATTTTCCACTTATACTGTTTGTGACCATGGAATTTCCTGCCTCAATAATATACAAATGTGGAACTTCATGAAGTGCTGCAATGTATAGTTTAGTAGCTAGAGAAAAGAGGATGAGAACTATAGGTGTCATTTGTGTTGCTGCCTGCTACATACCTCCCAAGTATCCCACTTTATTTGGGCCAGTCACGCTTTGAGATTCAAATCCCACTGTCCTTCTTTCCCACCCTGGAGCCCTTTTGATTAGGAGATCAGACAGTGTGGTGTGTATATAAGTGTATCACCCTGGTGTCCCTGTGTTTAGGAGATCAGACTGTGTGGTGTGTATATAAATGTATCACCCTGGTGTCCCTGTGTTTAGGAGATCAGACTGTGTGGTGTGTATATAAGTGTATCACCCTGGTGTCCCTGTGTTTAGGAGATCAGACTGTGTGGTGTGTATAGAAGTGTATCACCCTGGTGTCCCTGTGTTTATGAGATCAGACTGTGTGGTGTGTATAGAAGTGTATCACCCTGGTGTCCCTGTGTTTAGGAGATCAGACTGTGTGGTGTGTATATAAGTGTATCACCCTGGTGTCCCTGTGTTTAGGAGATCAGACTGTGTGGTGTGTATAGAAGTGTATCACCCTGGTGTCCCTGTGTTTAGGAGATCGGACTGTGTGATGTGTATAGAAGTGTATCACCCTGGTGTCCCTGTGTCTAGGAGATCAGACTGTGTGGTGTGTATATAAGTGTATTATCCTGGTGTCCTTGTGTTTAGGAGATCAGACTGTGTGATGTGTATATAAGTGTATCACCCTGGTGTCCCTCTGTTTAGGAGATCAGACTGTGTGGTGTATGTATATAAGTGTATCACCCTGGTGTCCCTGTGTTTAGGAGATCAGACTGTGTGGTGTGTATAGAAGTGTATCACACTGGTGTCCCTGTGTTTAGGAGATAAGACTGTGTGGTGTGTATAGAAGTGTATCACCCTGGTGTCCCTGTGTTTAGGAGATCAGACTGTGTGATGTGTATATAAGTGTATCACCCTGGTGTCCCTGTGTTTAGGAGATCAGACTGTGTGGTGTGTATAGAAGTGTATCACCCTGGTGTCCCTGTGTTTAGGAGATCAGACTGTGTGGTGTGTATAGAAGTGTATCACCCTAGTGTCCCTGTGTTTAGGAGATCAGACTGTGTGGTGTGTGTAGAAGTGTATCACCCTGGGGTCCCTGTATATAGGATATCAGACTGTGTGGTGTGTATAGAAGTGTATCACCCTGGTGTCCCTGTTTTTAGGAGATCAGACTGTGTGGTGTGTGTATATAAGTGTATCACCCTGGTGTCCCTGTGTTTAGGAGATCAGACTATGCAGTGTGTATATAAGTGTATCACCCTGGTGTCCCTGCGTTTAGGAGATCAGACTGTGTGGTGTGTATATAAGTGTATCACCCTGGTGTCCCTGTGTCTAGGAGATCAGACTGTGCGGTGTGTATAGAAGTGTATCACCCTGGTGTCCCTGTGTTTAGGAGATCAGACTGTGCGATGTGTATATAGGTGTATCACCCTGGTGTCCCTGTGTTTAGGAGATCAGACTGTGTGGTGTGTGTATAAGTGTATCACCCTGGTGTCCCTGTGTTTAGGAGATCAGACTGTGCGGTGTGTATAGACGTGTATCACCCTGGTGTCCCTGTGTTTAGGAGATCAGACTGTGTGATGTGTATAGAAGTGTATCACCCTGGTGTCCCTGTGTTTAGGAGATCAGACTCTGTGGTGTGTATATAAGTGTATCACCCTGGTGTCCCTGTGCTTAGGAGATCAGACTGTGTGGTGTGTATATAAGTGTACCACCCTGGTGTTCCTGTGTGGCCCTCTAACTGGTGCTGCAATACACAAATGTGCCATGGTACCCTGGTTGAGAACCAGTGGTTAATCCCTTGGAATGTAAAGTATCACCTTCTATTTACTTTACTATGGCCAGAAAATCCAAAATTAAGCAGCCCTTGCTCAATAGATAATATCTTCAGCCAGTCTCATTTCCATAGAGGCTTGTAGAGTAAAAATGATACCTTTACTGGCTGACTGAGTGGCTTTGAATTAAGGATGGGCAACAGTTTTCTTGGGAGAGGCAACATTTTTTCAGAAATAGGTCAATCATCTTCTAGTGGGAGGGATGACAAAACCTTCTAGAAGCTGATTGGCTGGGAGGTGCGTAAGCACAAATCCTAGGCAGTGGAAGGCTGGGAACTATTTTGAACAGAGACTGGGAGCAACATATTATAACCCTCTCACTGCCACAATATACATTTCCTAATGGAAATCAGTAAAATAGAGCAAACTGGATCCAAATTTTTTCCATTGGAGAGAAAACATTTTTTTTCAATTTGGAATGCCTGCAAAAATGTAACCCTTTGAGTGCCATAGAGGTATGCAAAGTATTGCACAGGTTAAAGACTCCATATCTTTGGGATGACATCATTTTTACTTTTTTATCTTCTTTGCAGGGACATCTTTGGAACAAAGAAGAAGAAGAGGAGACAGAAGTTAAGATGACAGAAGAAGAAGAGAAAGAAGAAGAAGGAGGATAGAAGATGACAAACGAAGAAGAAGAGGAGACAGAAGATAAGATGACAGAAGAAGAAGAAGAAGAGAAAGAAGAAGGAGGATAGAAGATGACAGAATAAGAAGAAGCGAAAGAAGAAGAAAAAGGATAGAAGATGACAGAAGAAGAGAAAGAAGAGGAGACAGAAGATAAGATGACAGAAGAAGAAGAAGAGAAAGAAGAAGAAGGAGGATAGAATATGACAGAAGAAGAAGAAGAGAAAGAAGATGAGACAGATGATAAGTTGACAGAAGAAGAAGAGAAAGAAGAAGAAGGAGGAGAGAAGATAGAAGAAAAAGAGAAAGAAGAGGAGACAGAAGATAAGATGACAAAAGAAGAAGAAGGAGGAGGAGAGAAGATGACAGAAGAAGAAGAAGAGAAAGAAGAAGAAGGAGGATAGAATATGACAGAATAAGAAGAAGAGAAAGAAGATGAGACAGAAGATAAGTTGACAAAAGAAGAAGAAGAAGAAGAAGAGAAAGAAGAAGGAGGATAGAAGATGACAGAAGAAGAAGAAGCGAAAGAAGGACAAAGAGGATAGAAGATGACAGAAGAAGCAAAAGAAGAAGAAGGAGGATAGAAGATGGCAGAAGAAGATGGACAGTACCTGACCACGGTGCTGAAAACCCTGCTGGACATCAGGACTACATGTAAGTGTATTTTTTTTTCATCTGATGTTGTTAACTTAGTCGGATTAACCCTATGCGTGCCAGAGGGCTTTGCAATGCTGTGCTATGCATTGCATACACAACTAGCACTCACAGGGTTAATTCTACTAACATGTCACACATTTTTGAGTACTTTGGATATATTGATATGGGGCCCTAATATCAATACAACCATTGGTCACCTTGGTTTTTATGGGGGCTTTTTTCCCTATTAAAATTCCCACATTGGCAGGTTAAAACATGGATACAGACTTTCACCCATTAAAGTGCGTCTAATAACTCATCTTAATGCCTAATGCATGGAATTGAATGAGAAAATTAGACTAGTTTGAATGGGTTCCAATGGGAGCTAACTTTAGCGACAAACATGCATTTTTGACGTGCTGTGACCATCACCGGTCATTAAAGCAAAAGACGTGTGATGGTCATAGCACGGCACGAGGTCATTAAGGGATTAAGGCATGCTTTACATACAGGCATATTCCCCCTTCCCTTTTATTAACCCTATCGCTCCTAAAAAAAGTGAATAACCGTTTATATTGACTGCCCAGTGATGTGTGTCATCTAACCAGGTTTCACACACACATCAATTAGATCATACTACTTATACATAGCAATCAGTCCCAATTTCCCCATTTTATCAGCCAGACTAAAAGCATTTACATACATACATCATAACGCTATTCTGAAGCATTGCATTCTTTGTGACATTTATTTGTTGATCAGGCTATAACACAGGCACTTCCCTATTATATGAATTAGCCCACTTCCCCTCTCCACCACCACTACCCTTCTGTAATCCCAGTTCCTTATTGTATCCCCCTCTCCCCATTTTCTAGTTGAAAGTTTCTTAACCCCTAGCAGCGTTTCCCCTTTCTGCTAAGGTTCAATCCATCTCGACTATAAAGATTGCCCCAAGGGAAAAGGCCTCCCAGTGCTCTACGAACCCAAACCCTCCTGCTTATACCAAGTCTTTAGCCACGCATTTAACTCCCTAATCTCCCGCTGCTTTTCTGATGTAGCACATGGCACAGGTAGTATCTCAGAAAAATACTACCTTAGAGGGGTCCTCTGCTTAAAGGGATAGTAATGTTTCATAATAAAAGCAGCTCTAATTAATCATCATAGTATTTGGACTTTGGAGAATGTTATTTCAATACTGTCAGAGTTGTAGTACAAGAGTAATTCAATGATAAAGTATCCCCCTCCTGCCCCTTTTACTGATGTAACACTGCTCAGCCAGATCAGAAGGGAGGTGCCCAGGTAGATTGCAGAGAGGGACAATCTTCAATTAAGATAAGGGAAAAACCTGAAAAACTTGTCAAGGGGGGCAGGGCTTTTATTGTTCTCATAGGAAGAAGATTGTCCCCTGCTGTTATCTGTCTGGTCTATGGACTGCATTCCACATCTGAGAAGAGATGGCTTACACTAGGCAAAAGGGGCGGGAGGGGAAACTTTGCTTGTGAATATCTCTCAAACCATAAAGGTTTGAGAGATAAGACTTATATCGTTCTTCATGTTTTTTTAATGCCTACAAAATAAAAAAAAAGATAAAACAAAGTATTACTATCCCTTTAAGTTTATATACTAAATCCCTGAAATCCCTCTTAACGGACCTCTATTTTCCAAAATAATGGGAATAAATGTAATATATGTTTATTATATATATAATTGATGAAATAATTAGAAATAGCACCTTTAAAAAGTGAGGAAGCATCAAATCAAACATTAATAATAAAGAATGATGAAAAAAACTATTTGGGAGCAAACCAAGTGCATCGCAAGGCAACATTTCCAAATTTAAATGGGGATTGTGACCCACTGAATTCTAGAACTGTCTCCAACACACTGCAAAGCAACACGACAGACCTCACTAGCAATCATGCAGTCACTGATTTAAAAGCCCCATTTAAAAGAACTGGAGTTTTCATTACTCCCCTGCAGTTGGTTTGCCCCCAAAATTGTTCCTGTTTTGCTTAGTACATAAAAGAGAATTGGTCCATATTCTTCTGGACTAAACCAACTGTTTGGAGTGATGGAGATCTGAAGTGATCTCACTAGTCAGGTAGTTTGGGATAGTCAGTGAGATGTTAGCAGTGGAGGGGAGGTTATAGTTAGTATGGAGAACTGGAGTGATTATACTGCTCAGGTAGTGTGGAATAGTCAGTGAGTTGTTAGTAGTGGAGGTTATAGTTAATATGGAGATCTGGAGTGATCATACTGCTCAGGTAGTGTGGAATAGTCAGTGAGTTGTTAGTAGTGGAGGTTATAGTTAGTATGGAGAACTGGAGTGATTATACTGCTCAGGTAGTGTGGAATAGTCAGTGAGTTGTTATCAGTGGAGCGGAGGTTATAGTTAGTATGGAAATCTGGAGTGATCATACTGCTCAGGTAGTGTGGAATAGTCAGTGAGTTGTTAGCAGTGGAGTGAAGGTTATAGTTAGTATGGAGATCTGGAGTGATCATACAGGTCAGGTAGTGTGGGATAGTCATTGAGTTGTTAGCAGTGGAACGGAGGTTATAGTTAGTATGGAGAGCTGGAGTAATCATACTGCTCAGGTAGTGTGGAATAGTCAGTGAGTTGTTAGCAGTGGAGCGGAGGTTATAGTTAGCATGGAGATGTGGAGTGATCATACAGGTCAGGTAGTGTGGGATAGTCATTGAGTTGTTAGCAGTGGAGGTTATAGTTAGTATGGAGATCTGGAATTACCATACTGCTCAGGTAGTGTGGGATAGTCAGTGAGTTGTTAGCAGTGGAGTGCAGGTTATAGTTAGTATGGAGATCTGGAGTGATCATAATGCTCAGGTAATGTGGAATAGTCAGTGAGATGTTAGCAGTGGAGAGGAGGTTATAGTTAGTATGGAGATCTGGAGTGATCATACCTCTCAGGTAGTGTGGGGTAGTCAGTGAGTTGTTAGCAGTGGAGCGGAGGTTATAGTTAATATGGAGATCTTGAATGACCATACTCCTCAGGTAGTGTGGAATATTCAGTTTCTTGTTAGCAGTGGAGTGGAGGTTATAGTTACCCATGTTTTTGGTGGGTAGTGGGAGGGAAAACAAGGGTGCTTTGTATAAATAGGCATTTTTGTTTATCCCTAAAATCTTGGGTTAAATTTAGTTGAGTATTATACCTGAGATTTTATGCATGTGGGAATTTCTCCTACATAATGTCAATAGTGAGCTAACATGTGATGTTTTGCTTAGAGGTATAATGAATCATTGATGGTCCGTGGTGCAAAAGTGTTTTGGGCCCCACATCACAAATGTTATATCACAGAGGCATAACTAGAATCTACTGAAGTCTGTGGAAGATGGGATCTCCTTGGATGCTGGACCTCAGTGCAACTGTGTTGTCTGCATAGCCTTTAGTTATATGCCTGGTTCTGAGTAGTGACTGTCATAGGCAAGGTTGGCTTATGTTGTCCTTAGAGCCACTCACATACTTTAGCTTGTCTTAGGCATTTGGGAAGTTTAAGAAATAAACACTCATACACAGTAAATGGGTGATAAAAAAGGCCACAAGTTTATTTTAATACCTATAAACTCAATGTATCCTTATAAAATTGCCCTTGACAGCGGTAGGGTAATGATCAAACGATTTACAGTGGTCCAAGCACATATTAAGAAAACCCACTCTTCCAGTACCTCATCGTCCAGATAAACCCAAGCCCATTGACTATGGCCAAGATAATGTGTAGCCAAAGCCCAGGGAAAACATCCCAGAAGGCCACGGGCCTAAACACTTATATCCATTACTAGTTGAAGAGCCCATTACACGGGCCATAGTGCCACTGCCAGCCTGTCGCGGGACAGTTATGTGCAGTAGAGACTGCCCGCTCCACGGCTGATTCAGAGCTCTGTATCAGCCGTGGCACGGGCAGTCTCTACTGCGCATGACTTCGTTGTTACACACGTTTTAGCAAATTATTATATAGGATTTAGATTACCTTACATGCTTGGCAAGGACATACCGCTCAAGTCATGACAAATAACATACAGCATAGACAGAACAAAAATGAACAGTAAATGGAGGGAGAGTAGGATCGGATGCTTCCTCACATGCAGCTGCCCATAACTGAACAATATGGCTGCAACCATCTATCAATACACCCAGCTACCGCCCATTCCCACTCCCAACCAATCACAAGCAACATTATGGCTGCTAGGCTCCTCACTCTGCACATAGACATGATTCCCCTTCCTTACGCCTCTTCCTACACTCTAGGGAATTTATGACTTTGAAAATCCTTAGGATGTGTCCATAAAGATGCAATGTAATCCAGACCTGGACCCCTTGCTCTAAGTGCACCTGGCTTACAAGGTCTAAAATAGGATGAAACATGGTTGTATACCAGTGCAGAGGGATAGAGGTGGTAATACATATTGGTTAGAACTTGCTTACAATGAGGTACCTTGACGAGGTAAGCGATCTTAAACATAGTTTGTCCAGACTATGTGGCAAAATCCTAATTGTTTTAAAACTAATTAACAAATTGGTATAATATATGCTAGGGTTCACATGTGAGTAACTTGTATGGAGATTTCTCTTTTAGTTGTGGGGCTTGGCTATCGTTTCAGAAACTGTACCCACATTTTGGGCAAGATTAGTCTGAAATCTAAATTAAAATGTTCCTTATTTCATGGCACTAGAGAGCTAAAATGTGATGCTTTTGAGTGGTGACTATCCGTAGAACAAACAATATCCACTTCTGTTCATTCTCAGTGAGTCTCGTACATACATTGGCTATTAAAGTCCAACGTTATTTTATCTATATCATACTGTTAGCATCAACACCAACTGCTGTCCATAAGAAAACTTTTTTTTATAATACACTGTAAGTGAAAGCCTGAGTCATAGACTACAGATCGCCCATAGTAAGTGCGTGTAACAGCACCACCTGGTGTCTTCACAAAAAATTGCAGTTTAATTAAAAAAAAAACAAAACCTGAGCTGAAAAATCTCCTAGCAGTGGAATTGCTATTGTTTTACTTCACAGAAAAAGACATATAATTTTTTTTTTTTTTTCATAAAAAAGTTTACTACTTCTTTAACTATATAACTTTATTTCAGTTCTCATACAAATTGTATGGACTTTGTCTCTTGTAATGGGGCTGAGTACTGAGTAATGTGTACAGTGTACTTTCTACTAACAATTGTGTACTGTGTACTGATTACTGAGTGCTGTGTACTGTGTACTGAGAACTGGGTACTGTGTACTGAGTACTGTATACTGTGTACTGTGTTCTGTGTACTGTATACTGAGTACTGTGAAATGTGTACTGTTTGCTGTATGCTGAGTATTGTGTATTGAGTATTATGAAATGTATACTGTGTACTGATTACTGTATACTGTACACTGTGTTCTGTGTATTGAGTACTGTGAACTGTGTACTGTGTGCTGAGTACTGTGTACTATGTACTGAGTACTGAGAACTGTGTAGTGTGTACTGAGAACTGTGTGCTGTGTGCTGAGTACTGTGTACTGTGTACTGAGTACTGTGTACTATGTACTGAGTACTGTGTACTATGTACTGAGAACTGTGTACTGAGTACTGAGAACTGTGTAGTGTGTACTGAGAATTGTGTACTGTGTAGGCAACAGAAAATTACACTATAGCACATACTGAGAAAAGTGTTGTAATTCTGGGGCAAGTCATCAGCGCTATAGGGTTCAAATAAAAAATCCTATTGCTTTAAATGGCTTTTAACCCATAAATTCTACAGAGGCCTCCAGAGAACTGCAAAGGAGGAGACATTTGGTGAACTTTACTTGTTATTGTTCCTCAAAGCTCAGACAGTGTGCTTCAGAATTGCACTGCTCTTAATTACATACCCCTCTTGTCCTCAAGGGTTAAACAGAGCTTTTAACCTCTTGAATGCTAGAAAAGTCTCAAATTAATTGTTAAGCATTGCACTGGAAACACCTCTAGCACTGAAGAAGATCAACGCCCCATTTAAATCGATGAGAATTTGGGAAACTTTCTTCTCAGTTGTGTCGGTTGCTCACTCCAGATTTGGACCCATTTTCTTAGTCCATTATCACACGCTTGGAATTCGATGCACCCGCATGTGGTCCCTGTACAGTGATGGTATTCTTTTGGCAAATCATATGAGCCACCTTCAGTCTTATTTCCTTCAAGTTCAGCCCATAAATCAGAGGATTAAGAATCGGTGGCACCACAAGGAACTGCAGTGACATGACCACTCTCAGCTCATAAGGTAAGTTCTTTGGAGAAAAGCGGTAAAGAAGGACTTCAAAGAGAACATCAACAATGAAGTTGGAGATGGTGATCAGGTGGGGTGCGCAGGTCTGCAAAGCTTTGGCTCTGAATTCCCTTGAGGAACTAGCACATACCCTTAAAATTTCCACATAGGAATAAAATATAAAAGCTGGCATTACCCCAATAAATGATGCAGTGATAACAAGGCCAAATATATTGTTCACTGTTGTGTCAATGCAGGAGAGTCTTACCACTGACCAGTTGTCACAGTAGATCTTCAGAATGACTGAGTCACACAATGGAAGTCTGATGGTCAATATGACGTTTGTGGTAACCAGGATAATAGAATACAGCCAGGCACCAGCAATCAGTTTGAACACTGTAGATAAGGACATTATGGTGTTGTATCTCAGAGGGTTACAGATACACACATAACGGTCAAAAGCCATAACTGCCAGTATGGACATCTCACATCCTCCATAGGTATGAATACAGAAAACTTGTGTCAAGCAACCAATGTAGGAGACGGTTTGGGTTTGGTAAAATAAATTCACAAAAAGACTAGGGAAAAATGCTGTGCTGCCATACAGTCCATTAACACACAGCACACAAACAAATATGTACATTGGCTCGTGCAAGGTTTTGTGCAACACCACAACAATGATCACTGCACTATTAGCCAGAACAATAAACAGGAAACAAACCAAAACAAAGACGCAGTAGAAATATCGCACTGGTGTCATTTCCCCAAAGCCGAGCGTCAGCACTGAAGGTTGAAGGTGGGTGGAATTCGGCATTGTACTGCTGGTTCCTGCAAAGAGCAAGATTGGCTTTTTTTGATATTATATAACAAAAAAAGGCAAAACAATTGTACTTTTGGAAGTTAAGTGAAACAGTTCTGAGGCAATCCAATTTCCCAGATTCCCACTGATATAAATGTATGAATTTTAACCCATTAAATGCTAAAGAGATCTCCACAAGGCATTGCAAAGCAAGTCACTGGAGTCTTCTTTTATTTACTATTCAACGGTTTAAAAGCCACATTTAGACCAAACGTATTTCTTTATTTGTGTGCTGTATCGTAGCTAGTCTGTCCAGGGATGGGGCGGGAGAATAATATAGGCTTTAGGGAGTTTTTAGCTACCCCAAAAGAAACCTATGCAGCAGCAGCTGTTAATGACAGTATCCATCTTTTCTTAAAAAAAAATATATGTACTGTATATATATATATATATATATATATATATATATATATATATATATATACACACAAGAATCTTGCGAAAGGCTGCTTAGGCAGTCGAAACGTTGATCAATAAATGTAACCATCATTTGCAACTGTAACAAGATCCTGTGTGTGTTGTTTCTACACCCTCTGAACTGTATGTATCTTTTGACATTTTGAATCTAGTACCCAGGCATTATTATCTGTATTACAGTGAGTGCAATCCCATCCCCAGGACATACATATATATATATATATATATATATATATATATATATATTAAAGAAGACTTTGTGCCTGGCAAAACACACCCGGGGTGGCAGTAAGGAGGAGTTACTGCACCCATTGGATGATTCAATGGGGGTGTGACTCTTGTCCCGCCCACCACTATCTAATGCTGAAAAAAGAAATGGCTGTCACTCACTCCTACACCACAGACACACACACATGCTCCCCACACACTGGCAGACACATACACACACACTCATACAGAGACAGACACACACATACTGAGCATCTGAGGATGATGGGAATTATTTTCAAGCTACAGCTAGAAGGCCATTGTCCAAATTTTATTATTCATCAGGGTTCCCAGCACATAGATACAAGGTTATGAGCTTGCTACAATAAACCACTCATATGCAGCTTCTTCATTACCTGTCTGTGACCCTGCACAGCCCTGCCAATTACTACAAGTGAGCCGATTTCTAACCAATCAGCAGGCAGGATTCTGGGAAGCTGACTTGCTAGCACAGAGAAGCTGGGAAAGTGGAACAACGACAGAGACGTGATCAGGCAGTGCAGAGCAGGGCTTCAGCTGAGCTGGTAAATGGCAAAGACATGGTTGTGACTGCATTTATATACTGCACAAAGAGAGAGAAAGAGAACAGATTGTTTGTTAGTCTGTTTGTAAGTAGAGGTGCCAGTTCCTGCAATCATCTCCATGCTGTACATAGCTCACTGTATAGCATGTATGACAAACTATTTATATATGGTCTGGCATTGTATAGTATACAGTCTGCATGTGTCTGTGTATAAGGACTGGCACTATACAGTATAGGAGGGACAGTCCCTGTTTGACACCCAAATCCCTCTGCTCCTCTATTCAGGAGATCACACTGTGTGGTGTATATACCAGTGTATCAGATTGCTCCACATCAATAAAACCCACAGTAATGTGGGTATAAACTTCTGTGTATATCTTGTAAATTAGTCTGTGTAAAAAATACTTTCATCTTCTTCTAAATCATTAACTTACTGAAAGAGTAACTTAACCATTTCAATGCCAGAGGGGTATGCCATGCATTGCTTACCCCCTGGCACTCAAAGGGTTAAAAATTATCTAAAATACACCACCAGCCACGCCCCCAGTAACCTCACCTAAAACACAAGTGTCCCTCTTTGGCCATTTGAAATGTTGGGAGGTATGTTACTTACACTGCTCACACTGTATGTATGTTCTGCTTTGCATCTGTGTGTCACTGTTTGTGTATGTCAGTGCATGTGTGTGTATGTATGTGTGTTGCATGCTTCTCTATCACTGTGTGTCCCCCTGTATATGTGTGTGTTTGCACATGTGTCTGTGTATCACTGTGTGTACCTTTCTGACACGTACACCCTACGCCATATTTCACTATCATAACATTTATTAAAAAAAAAACAAAAAAAAACATTCCCTGCGTAACATGACGGGCAACGCCGTCCCACATTGTCAATGATAAACTATATCGCCAATAAGTTGTTTAGTATACTTGCAGATATAGGGGTAGATTTAAAGGCAGGCGTTAGTAAAAAAAAAACACTAACGGGTGCGTTAACTTGTTGTAAGTCATTTAAAGGTCCGTCTTAAGAACAGCTAACGGCAGTTTGATAATCCTTACGGCCGATAGACTTACGTGCATTGAGACGCACGGAACAAGATTTTCCAGAGCCATTCAAAGGAACACGGAACTGCTAACGTCAGAAAAAGAAAATACATTTAATGGCTGAAAGTTAAGAGCCAGTTTTTTTACCCTTTAGACACATAACGGTCAACAAGAAACCACCGTTAAAGACAATCCACATACCGCACAAGCATGTAAATGGCAAAATTAACCAGTGCAATGCCAAAATAAAACATGGACAGACACCTCAAGAAACTGTCAAACACAACACAACAACCAAGCAACACCAGAGGGACAAGGCCTTCCAATAAACCACCAACACAATAGGGCATGGAACAATGGGGGTTATCACACAACACGGACACCTGCCAATACAAAACAAGCTCACCTGTGCAACATCACCACACGACCCAGACATAACCTGCACCCCACAACTTCACATCCGCAATTGACAGAGACAGAGCAATCAGAACACATTTTAAAACACTTACCTGGACAACAAACACCTTCCCATTGGCATTCACTCACCTCATCACAACACCGAGACAACGCCCAACCATGTACTTAAAGGGACAGGTCACCACACGCTCTTGTGGCTTGTTTTCCACTCAGGAAGAGAGATAGAGAGAGATAGAGCGAGTGAGCAAAAAGTATGTTCGCCTACATATTGATGCCAAGACTGCGGAGAAAGCGTGCAAAGGTGAGAGCTAGGGAACACCAGAAACCCCTAGGCACACCTGATCAGCACCCTTCACCTGTTGCAAGTGAGGAGGCTCTGGCTCAACAGCCACACAGGAGCCCATCCCCGCCTGGCCCAGGGTATACCGCCCAAGGATCACTCTCCTTGGAATGACCGATGACAAGGTGATTGATCGCTACAGGTTGTGGCCGAACAGCATCATTGCCCTGTATGAGGTCATCAAGCATCAGGTGGATCCCATTTACATCCAAAACCATGTCCTATCTGCCCTGCAAAAACTCCTGTGTGCCATACACTTCCTGGCAAGTGGTGCCTTCCAGTCGACAGAAGGTTATGCATTTGGCATGTCACAGGCCACATTCTCCAGGGTGCTGGCCCAGGTCTTTCCAGACCTCAAAAGCAAGGCCAGTACCTATATACATTTCCCCACCACCGACATGGCGTGGATACATTTGAAGCAGGGCTTTTATGCAAAGGGAGGCATGCCCAGGATTATGGGTGCAATAGATTGCACCCATGTCCATATCAAAGCACCAGCACGTCAGGGACATATGTTCCTGAACCGCAAAAACTTCTACTCCATGAAAGTGCAGATGGTATGTGACACCAACTTGAGGATCATGAATGTCTGTGCACAATATATCCCTGGGAGCTGTCATGATTCATATATACTCAGAAACTCATCTGTACACAGAGATTTCGAAAATGGAACCTATACAGGGGTATGGCTTCTGGGTGAGTTAACAATACCAAATCTCACCACATCCACACGCGCACACACAACACTGCTCAGCATGCTCCTCACTCACAGCTAGCACATCCACCTCATTCACACAACATGTACTTCCTGTCTAACCATGTCACTCACTGTCCACAGGTGATGCTGGCTATGGCTGCAGATCATGGCTAATGACCCCGGTGGCGAATCCCCAAACCAATGCCCAGGAGCGATACAACCTGGCTCATTGCAGAACAAGGAATTCCATTGAACGAACCTCCGGGCTCCTAAAAATCCAGCTTCAGGTGTTTGGATCACTCAGGGGAGCACTGCAGTATGCACCAGGCAAAGTCTGCAACATCGTTATGGCAAGTGCTATATTATACAACATTGCGATGGACACCAGACTTGTTGATGATGTCCAGCCCCCACCCATACCCAGTGACCCTATGAACATTGTCGAGGGTGAAGAAGGCCTAAGAGGAATGCGGATAAGAGACACATTGATCAGGGAACACTTCAGCTGTGAGTATAATACTAGTGATGAGCGAGCACCCCAATGCTCGGGTGTTCGGGTGCTCTGACCGAGCACTCCCTGAGGCTCGAGTGCTCGGCCGAACACCCGAGCCCCATTGAAGTCAATGGGAGGACTCGAGCATTACACCAGGCACCCCCTGCTCTGATGAGGGGAGGGTGCCTGGTCCATAGGAAAAGGGCAGAAAATGATGGAAACACCACAGAAATGGTTCAGGGACAGCATAGGGAGGATGTCTGGATGCATCTTGGACTCCAACATCGCTGCTGGGAACGATCTTTCGCCCGTAGTACGCCATTTTTACAGACTGACCATAAAACACACAAAAAGGAAAATAAAAACGACTTTAGGCGAAAAATTGTTACCAAACAATATTTGCTGTATATTTACTTGTATATTATCTGCAAATTATCCCAAAAATTTCCTTGATTTTCGGAAGTGAGGCCATGATTAAGAGGGAAACGTGCGCAGAGGCAAATTCTCCCAAAAATTTCCTTGATTTTCAGAACTGAGGCCATGATTAAGAGGGAAACGTGCACAGAGGCAAATTCTCCCAAAAATTTCCTTGATTTTATTGAACTGAGGCCATGATTAAGAGGGAAACGTGCGCTGAGCCGACCATCTAAAACATTATGGGTGAGGGTCTGCTGCAGAGCTGACCATCCTAAACATTATATGCGAAGGCCCGCTAGTGAGCTGACGCTATAAAACATTATATGAGAGGGCCCGCTAGAGAGCTGACCCAATAAAACATTATATGAGAAGGCCCGCTGGTGAGCTGACCTATATAAAAATTGGCAAACAGGGCCCGCTGGTGAGCTGGCCCTATATAAAAATTATATCACAGGGCCCGCTGGTGAGCTGGCCCTATATAAAAATTATAGCACAGGGCATATGGAAGAGGAGGAGGAGGATGAGAAGATTAAGAGTCAACCATATACCCGTTTTTTGGGTGGAAGGGGTGAATGGGAATACAGAGTATTCACATCATTGTAAATAACATATATAAAGTGAGTTTATGTTCCCCCGGGGCTTTCCTCCAGTGGAGTGGAGAAGTCAGGGGAAATCCAGGCCTTGTTCATTTTTATAAGTGTCAACCTATCAGCATTGTCGGTGGAAAGGCGGATACGCTTATCTGTTATGATGCCACCAGCAGCACTAAATACCCGCTCAGACAGAACGCTGGCGGCAGGGCAGGCCAGCACCTCCAAGGCGTAGAGTGCCAGTTCATACCACGTGTCCAGCTTGGACACCCAGTAGTTGTAAGGCACAGAGGGATGATTGAGGACGCTGACACGGTCTGCTACGTACTCCTTCACCATCTTCCAAAACTTTTCCCTCCTTGTGACACTAGGCTGCGCATCAGGGTGAGGGTGCTGGCGGGGTGTCATGAAGGTGTCCCACGCCTTGGAGAGTGTTGCCCTGCCTTTCTCGGAACTGCTGTGTGCTCCCCTTTTCTCCCCTTCTCGGTTGGCCAAGGTAGCACGTACTCTGCCGCCAGCGTTGTCAGATGGAAAATTTTGGAGCAATTTTTCGACAAGAACCTTCTGGTATTGCAACATTTTGCTTGTCCTCTCCACCGGAGGAATGAGAGATGAGAAATTCTCTTTGTAGCGGGGGTCCAGAAGGGTGAACACCCAGTAATCCGTGTTGTCTAAAATGCGTACAACGCGTGGGTCACGGGAAAGGCAGCCTAACATAAAGTCAGTCATGTGTGCCAGAGTACCAACAGTCAAGATTTCGCTGTCCTCACCAGGAGGATGACTCTCAATATCCTCATCCTCTTCCTCCTCTTCTGCCCACCCACGCTGAAGAGATGGAACTAAAGTTCCATGGCTACCCTCTGTAGCGGAGGCAACCGTGTCTTCCTCCTCCTCCTCCTCCTCCTCCTCCGCCTCCTCCAATTGTCGCTGAGAAGACGAAGTGAGGGTGCTCTGGCTATCACCTTGTGTAAGCTCTTCCTCCCCCATTTCCACCTCTTCCACATGCAAAGCGTCGGTTTTAATTGTGAGCAGCGAGCGTTTCAGTAGACACAGAAGTGGGATGGTTACACTGATAATAGCGTTATCGCCGCTCACCATCTGTGTCGATTCCTCAAAATTGCGTAAAACCTCGCAGAGGTCTGACATCCATTCCCACTCCTCACTTCTGATTACAGGAAGTTGAACGGAGAGGCGACGACCGTGTAACAGCTGGTACTCCACTACTGCCCTCTGCTGCTCACAAAGCCGGGCCAACATGTGGAAGGTGGAGTTCCAGCGCGTGCTCACGTCACACAGCAGCCGGTGAGCTGGCAATTGTAAGCGCTGCTGCAGCTTCAACAGGCCGGCTGAAGCTGTTGATGACTTACGGAAATGTGCACACACGCGGCGCACCTTGGTCAAGAGATCATGCACATTGGGGTAGGTTTTTAGAAATCGCTGCACCACTAAATTAAATACATGCGCTAGGCATGGTACGTGTGTGAGCTTGCCGAGCTCCAAAGCCGCCACCAAGTTACGCCCATTATCACACACAACCATGCCTGGTTGCAGGTTGAGTGGCGAGAGCCACTGCTCGGTCTGGTGACTAATCCCCTGCAACAGCTCTGAGGCCGTGTGCTGTTTGTCCCCAAGGCAGATCAGCTTCAGCACGGCCTGTTGACGCTTCCCCACTGCAGTGCTACACTGCTTCCAGCTACTGGCTGATGGGGGAGTGGCGGTGTGTGTAGAGAATTCGGAGGTGGAAACGGAGGAGGAGGAGCCAATAACGTAGGTGCTGGTGGAAACCCTGATGGAGGTAGGGCCCGCAATCCTCGGCGTGGGTAGCACCCGTGCCATCCCAGGGTCCGAGTCGCTCCCAGCCTCCACGACATTCACCCAGTGTGCCGTCAGGGAAATGTAGCGTCCCTGGCCACAAGCACTTGTCCATGTGTCAGTCGTTAAGTGGACCTTCCCAGTAACTGCGTTGGTCAGGGCACGGGTGATGTTACGGGACACATGGTGGTGTAATGCGGGGATGGCACACCGGGAAAAGTAGTGGCGGCTGGGGACCGCGTACCGAGGGACAGCTGCTGCCATCAGGCTGCGGAAGGACTCAGTGTCCACAAGCCTAAATGGCAGCATTTCGATGGCCAGTAATTTTGAAAGGTGTGAGGTTAGTGCTATGGCCTGTGGGTGGGTGGCTGGGTACTTTCTCTTGCGCTCAAATGCCTGGGGTAATGACATTTGGACGCTGTGCTGGGACAGGGAAGTGGATGTGGTCGCTGATGGTGCTTCAGATGCTACAGGTGCAGGGCGGGAGGTATGCGGGCCTGCGCCTTCGACAGGCGATTGGCCGGCACCGAAAACAGGGGAAGAGGAGGCAGTGGTGTGGCCTGCAGACACAGATGGGCGATCCAGGCGTTCCTCCCACTTACTACGGTGCTTGGATGCCATGTGTCGGATCATGCTGGTGGTGGTGAGGTTTCTAGTGTTCATGCCTCGGCTCATTCTGGTGTGGCACAGGTTGCAAACTACAATTCTTTTGTCGTCCGCACTTTCCTTAAAAAAACGCCATACCGCGGAACACCTACCCCTTGGCAAGGTAGATTTACGCAAGGGGGTGCTCCGTGGAACATTTGCGGGCCGGTTTGGTGCGGTCCGCCTTCTTTCTGTAGCCACACCACTGCCTCTTCCAGCCTGTTGCGGTGCTGCAGATGGCTCACCCTCAGGACTGCTGTCATCGCTCGGCTCTACACCTTCCCAGGTGGGGTCAGTCACCTCATCGTCCACCAAGTCCTCCTCCACTTCCTCACTCTGATCATCCTCCTCAAGTCTTGATCCCACCACATACTCAGTCATTGACAACTGTATAACATTCTCCTCAACAAGGTCTTGAGACGGAAATAGTGGTTGATTTAATGGCAACTGTGTCTCATCATCATCATCATCATCCACTACTTCCTTTGACCTTAAATGCCGTTCACATCTGTCATCTTCTTGTGATTGGGTAGCCTCTAGAGGTTGTGAATCAGGGCACAAGATGTCATGTTCCTCTGCAAGCGTGCTTGGAGAGAGGGTCAAATGAAGGATTGGTGATGAGACGAGCTCCTCACTATATCCCAGTGTGGGATCACTTCTTTGACCAGACCGTGTATGGTGGGAGGAAGGATGATCAGAGTGAGGATTATGTTGACCAGACTCTTGGCTACTGAGAGTGGACTTGGTGGAAGACAGGGTGGTGCTTAACCGACTGGAAGCAGTATCAGCTGTCATCCAACCGACCACCTGTTCGCAGTGGTCGGACCTCGAGAGTGATGTCCTGCGACGCCCTGTAAAATTACACATGAAGCTAGGTATGGTGGATGTCTTTCTTTCTTGTGCTCTGGCACCAGGCACAGTTTCTCCACGTCCTGACCCGCGCCCTGAACTTTCAGGATCACGTCCACTTCCCCGTCCCTTTTTACCCGCCTTCTTCATCTTACACAGAATATGTGACTTTAATATTTGAGTTTGAAAACTTAACAGTATTTCTTATTATTCTGCAACTGTACAGAGTACACAGAATAGGCTGCTAAACGGCGGTGAAACACACTGAATGGAATATGTGACTTTAATATTTGAGTTTGAAAACTTAACAGTATTTCTTATTATTCTGCAACTCTGCAGAGTACACAGAATAGGCTGCTAAAAGGCGGTGAAACACACTGAATGGAATATGTGACTTTAATATTTGAGTTTGAAAACTTAACAGTATTTCTTATTATTCTGCAACTGTACAGAGTACACAGAATAGGCTGCTAAACTGCGGTGAAACACACTGAATGGAATATGTGACTTTAATATTTGAGTTTGAAAACTTAACAGTATTTCTTATTATTCTGCAACTCTGCACAGTACACAGAATAGGCTGCTAAACGGCGGTGAAACACACTGAATGGAATATGTGACTTTGATATTTTAGTTTGAAGACTTAACAGTATTTCTTCCTATTCTGCAACTCTGCACAGTACACAGAATAGGCTGCTAAACTGCGGCGAAGCACACTGAATGGAATATGTGACTTTGATATTTTAGTTTGAAGACTTAACAGTATTTCTTCCTATTCTGCAACTCTGCACAGTACACAGAATAGGCTGCTAAACGGCGGTGAAACACACTGAATGGAATATGTGACTTTAATATTTGAGTTTGAAAACTTAACAGTATTTCTTATTATTCTGCAACTGTACAGAGTACACAGAATAGGCTGCTAAACGGCGGTGAAACACACTGAATGGAATATGTGACTTTAATATTTGAGTTTGAAAACTTAACAGTATTTCTTATTATTCTGCAACTGTACAGAGTACACAGAATAGGCTGCTAAACTGCGGTGAAACACACTGAATGGAATATGTGACTTTAATATTTGAGTTTGAAAACTTAACAGTATTTCTTATTATTCTGCAACTGTACAGAGTACACAGAATAGGCTGCTAAACTGCGGTGAAACACACTGAATGGAATATGTGACTTTAATATTTGAGTTTGAAAACTTAACAGTATTTCTTATTATTCTGCAACTCTGCACAGTACACAGAATAGGCTGCTAAACGGCGGTGAAACACACTGAATGGAATATGTGACTTTGATATTTTAGTTTGAAGACTTAACAGTATTTCTTCCTATTCTGCAACTCTGCACAGTACACAGAATAGGCTGCTAAACTGCGGCGAAGCACACTGAATGGAATATGTGACTTTGATATTTTAGTTTGAAGACTTAACAGTATTTCTTCCTATTCTGCAACTCTGCACAGTACACAGAATAGGCTGCTAAACGGCGGTGAAACACACTGAATGGAATATGTGACTTTAATATTTGAGTTTGAAAACTTAACAGTATTTCTTATTATTCTGCAACTGTACAGAGTACACAGAATAGGCTGCTAAACGGCGGTGAAACACACTGAATGGAATATGTGACTTTAATATTTGAGTTTGAAAACTTAACAGTATTTCTTATTATTCAGCAACTGTACAGAGTACACAGAATAGGCTGCTAAACGGCGGTGAAACACACTGAATGGAATATGTGACTTTAATATTTGAGTTTGAAAACTTAACAGTATTTCTTATTATTCTGCAACTCTGCACAGTACACAGAATAGGCTGCTAAACGGCGGTGAAACACACTGAATGGAATATGTGACTTTGATATTTTAGTTTGAAGACTTAACAGTATTTCTTCCTATTCTGCAACTCTGCACAGTACACAGAATAGGCTGCTAAACTGCGGCGAAGCACACTGAATGGAATATGTGACTTTGATATTTTAGTTTGAAGACTTAACAGTATTTCTTCCTATTCTGCAACTCTGCACAGTACACAGAATGTGCTGCTAAACTGCGGCGAAGCACACTGAATGGAATATGTGACTTTGATATTTTAGTTTGAAGACTTAACAGTATTTCTTCCTATTCTGCAACTCTGCACAGTACTCAGAATGTGCTGCTAAACTGCGGCGACGCACACTGAATGGAATATGTGACTTTGATATTTTAGTTTGAAGACTTAACAGAATGTGCTCTAATCTGCAACTTTGCACACTAAACAGAATGTGCTCTAATCTGCAACTTTGCACACTAAACAGAATGTGCTCTAATCTGCAACTTTGCACACTAAACAGAATGTGCTCTAATCTGCAACTGTGCACACTAAACAGAATGTGCTCTAATCTGCAACTTTTCACACTAAACAGAATATTTTTTTTTTTTTTTTTTTTTGTTTTTTTCCCCCCACACAAAATAACCTGCTGCCCCCACACACAGTAGTCCTAAAAAGGACTTTTGGTTCTTTTTTTTCACAATTTTTTTTTTCCTCCCTACACTGCCTTTCCCTTCCTATCCTCAGCTCTCCCTGGCTCAGACTGAGCCGAACTCGATGGTCAGGTGCTATACAGCACCCGACCACGGGTTCTGGCCAGCCAATCAGTATAATGCCAGCAGCCAACATGGCTGCTGGCATTACACCGATGTCAGAGCCTCCCTGCACGTTTATTGGCTGCGCAGCAGCCGCAAAACGTGCGGGGAGGAGACCCGAACATGGCGGGCGAGCACATGCGGTACTCGTACGAGTACCGCCATGTGCCGAGCAGAGCGATGCTCGAGCCGATCCGAGCATCGGCCGAGCATGCTCGCTCAACACTATATAATACATGTATGCACACAATCCATGCACACACACTCACCACAACACACATGTTCTGTTTTACTCAGGATCAGTGACACAGCTCTGACACTGGCTGCAGTATGGGCCATCAACATCAGCCATTACCATGTATGAGTCTTATTGGAGATAGGGATTCCAATGACATCTGACATTCTGTCGTCCATGTTGATACTGTACCTCAAGGATATCATGCATGCCCCCTGGAAACCAAGGTACAACACTGTAACCATGTTCATCATATCCCAGGGCTCCATAGGTACCAACTAAAATGTTTTATTATGATCAGAGCCATAGCAACCATGGTACCCCTGTAGCAAGAGAGTCTCATCCAGTGCAATGCATCGGATAACACTGTGTCACATCAGGGGTTAAGGGGACAGTCGAGTGAACATGGGACCTGTAGTTTGTTAGAGCTGAAAAGATCAGCAGAGGGATGGATCTATAGTGGTAATGTGTTATACAACATAGAGGTCATGAAATGTGGATCAGATCTCCATGGATACCATGCTTACCTGTGTGTGTGTGTGTGTGTGTGTGTGTGTGTGTGTGTGTGTGTGTGTGTGTGTGTGTGTGTGTGTGTGTGTGTGTGTGTGTGTGTGTGTGTGTGTGTGTGTGTGTGTGTGTGTGTGTGTGTGTGCAGCGATACGTGCCCTGACTACACACATTTACAAATATGTCCTAATAGCTCCATGAAACAAATATATTTGGGCTGCCACTGTCACTCTCACAGTGGCAGCCCAAATACATTTGTTTCATGCAGCTTTTAGGACATATTTGTAGATGTGTGTATTCATGTCAGGGGCACATAGCCCTAAGGCTGGTTGACATCCCCTTAGTTCTCCCCATAATGGGTTACAGAGAAGTAGACAACACATTACAAAGCAATGGTTTGTGTACTCCCCTGTAATGGAAAACAATAAGTGGATTATCATGTTGAAGCTGTTGCATGATGATCAGTTGGAGGTTGCTGTTTCAAATCCTGTCCCCTTGTCCCACAGACATCCATAGCATGATCCATCCTTGAACAGAGGCATTTCCATGTGACTGGACTGAAGCCTTGACAACACTTCCATGAAGCTCATCCCTTGATGTCTCAAGTGATTGTGTTGAAGATGCAATGTTTGACCTGATGTTCACAGCAACCTCTACTGGAACATTCCCATATACACAGAAGGCACTAATTCATGTGTGTACTAACATCCAGGTATCAAACCTGTACAGTAAGAATGCTCATCTACAGAGTCACCAAACCTTGTGGACAACACATGAGCAGTTCAGTAGTGTTTCCAAAGTATTCATATTTAGTTTAAATGTACCTTTTTTTGTGCTCATACAAGTGTTCAATGCATATAGGCAATATACACAGAAACACATGTATGTTTTAATGTAGTTTGAGACACAATAAAGGGGAACCATCACTATTCATTCTGTGTCTGTATGAATAAATGTTGGATTAGACATGTCTCAATGCGTAACCACACTCAAGGTTAGAGCATCCCCCATACATAGGAAGGCATGACCTACATTACAGGAGTTCACTAGTTGTTTGACCATGAGTGGACTTTGTGATGTATTCGTGCCAGGAGATGATGAAGTGATACACTAATGTGTGTTGTGAGTGAGTGATAATGAGGTGATAAAAGGGACATTACTTCCACAGTAATGCCATGCCCATGGTTTACATGATGATCAATGTAATCAATGTTTTGAGATTTCTTTGGTTTGACATATCTGATATCTCGGTAGATGGGCTACATTGCCAAAC
Organism: Rhinophrynus dorsalis; assembly: GCA_037306005.1. NCBI lineage: Eukaryota > Metazoa > Chordata > Amphibia > Anura > Rhinophrynidae > Rhinophrynus > Rhinophrynus dorsalis. Next base: position 12,536 of record JBBDGT010000240.1, on the reverse strand, counting down.
AAACAGACTAAGTGGAGAAGTTATATCACTGGTGAAGCTTGTTTCAACCTTAGTAAAACATCAGCATAACTTAATGGATGACCCAATGCTCACCCTAAGGTTTCAATGTGTGTGCTGCACATTGAAATCTTAGCCTGATCATACGGTTATCCAGTAAGTTAGGCTGTGATTTACACCCTGATTGTGAAACTGACTTACAGGAGAACCCAATGTTCACCCAGTGATTTCAATGTGTAGCACAATCAGGGTGTAAATCTGTCACGGTTTGTTATGACTCTCAGACACAGAGTTAAGATAAAAACACAACTTTATTGAAAAGTTTAAAGGGATACCCTCGCGGGTGAGCATACACATGTAACATATATCTTCAATATATTGTCATAGTGAGTAGTGGTTTACAGAATGTAAGACAGGCTCTACCGGCCTTGCCAATACCGGGTAAGGCAACCTTAGACTGGCAATGGATGGAATAGGTTCTACCAGCCTTACCAATATACCGGGCAAGGCAGCCTGGGAGGCTAGCAACCGAGGAGTAGGAGGCTCTACCGGCCCTGCCAATATACCGGGCAAGGCAGCCTTGAGACTGGTACAATGAGGAATGAGGTTCTACCGGCCCTGCCAATATACCGGGCAAGGCAGCCTTGAGACTGGTACAATGAGAACTGAGGCTCTACCGGCCCTGACAATATACCAGGCAAGGCAGCCGTGAGACTGGTACAACGAGGAATGAGGCTCTACCGGCCTTGCCAATACCGGGTAAGGCAACCTAGACTGGCACAAGAGGAAATAGGTTTTACCGGCCTTACCAATATACCGGGCAAGGCGGCCTGGAGGCTGCAAGTACTGGAACACAGACAGGGATGGCATAAGGAGTAGCTAGCCAGTCGCCTACGATGGACGGACAGAGGCCAGCTGGGTATAAGATGTAGAGGACCCAAAGAAATAATGGAGCGAACCAGTACCCGCGCACTGGAGTTACACAATCTCTACCGGTGCTGTGAGGAACGCGGCAAGCAACCGGTTAACATGGAGCGAACCAGTACCCGCGTACTGGAGTTAGACAATCTCTACCGGTGCTGTAAGGAATGCAGCAGGCAGACAGTTAACATGGAGCGAACCGGTACCCGTGTACTGGAGTTACATAATCTCTACTGGTGCTGTGAGGAACGCAGCAAGCAGCCGGTTAACATGAAGTGAATCAGTACCCGCGTACTGGAGTAACACAACAAAGTGAATGAAGGAGGAAGGAGACACTCTGCAGGTATCCAGGAGTAGGAACACAGCCGGAACAGGACAGGAAGCAGGAACGGCAGCAGGAACAGCAACCCCAACCAGATCAGGAACGGAAGCTGGAACCGAGGAAACTGTCAGACAGTAACTCAGGTGATCTCTGGAGAACAAGGATAGTAGACGGCCCAGGAAGCTCAGGAACACAATGCAGGTGCAGGCGACATAGAGACACCACAAAAGGGAAACCAAAGGGTGCCCAAGCCCAGTTTAAATACTGGGCGGGTTGAAAGCAGACAGCCAATGGAGAGCCATTCAGGTAACTGACAGGAAAGGCAGCAAATCACGGGCACCGTGATAAAATCACAGCCTATTTAGCTGAATGTTCTGTCATCTATCCTGCATGTTAGTTCTCAGCTAAGTCAAATAGCTGTTTGATTAACCCCTTAAACCACAACAATTGGTGCAGATGAATGTTCACAGTGTTGCACCAGTTGTTGTGCTAAGGGGTGGGTATCTGTTGTTCAAATTCAGCCCACATCATGGCCACATAACACTGTCATGTTATTTGGCTCCAGTGGTGGATTGCAAGTTGAATTTGGACAAAGTTGTGTGTGATGTGTGTGCAAAGCTATGTTCAAACATTGTACAATCATGTAACCTTGGCAGAAGTTGTGTTCACTGCATTACTTTGCGCTAAATTAGAGACATCTTTGTCACTTAATCTATCAGTAACCACAAACCTTCTCAGACAGGATTAAAATGTAGAAGTGTATGTTTTATTTGGGGGGGAAAATAACATGTTGGCCTCTTTATTTTTTCTTTTTTTTTGGGGGGACCTTGGGCTTGGTTCCAGACGTGTATGGGCTGGCTGACTGCCTGGTCACCCTTTGCGACCTTGGGGTTGCTTCAGGGGTCACACTGGAGGGAGAGGTGGGTGCAGTAGAACCCTCTGTTGATTGCTGCTCCCTCTCCACACACAGGTTCTCCCTGCGGTTGTGGTCTCTGACCTCCACCAGCAGCTGCCCCATCATGTCCATCATTCCTGCATGGTACTGCCTGAGTTCTGTGTTCGTCAGCATTTGCTGTACCTCCAGGGTGCTGGATAGTATCCTTTGAGTGTTCCTCAGGGAATCCCTTTGGAGCCTTCTGATGTACGTGTTGGTCTTCTGGAATTCCCTGAGTTGTCTCCTTTGTAACTCCAGGCACTCCCCCCCCATCCATGTGCCTGGTGAGTGTGCTGGGGGGGTGCTGCTGGTGGAGAGTCTGCTGGTGCTCTGTCTGTCGGTGGGGTTGCTCTGCCTGCTCTGTCTGCTGGTGGGGTTGCTCTGTCTGCCGGTGATGTTGCTCTGTCTTCCAGTGCCATGTCTGCTTGTGAGGTTGCTGCTGCAGATGTCGTCCATGTGCCCGCCGCATCCAGTGACCCCGAGCTTCCCACTCATCCTTGTGGTGGTGGTGGGGTGAAGTGTTCCCTCTTTTGAGGGCACTGGGGCTCCCCAATCAGGCCCAGGTGCTCATATTCCAGTGGCCAGGGGTCATACCTTGGTCACTGGTAGCTGCTTGGCTCCCACCTTGGTTCGTACCTGGGCTGATGCTGGGGAGCCATCCAGGAGGGTAGGTCAGGAGAATGGACATATGGCCCATATGTAGGGGTGGTCACAGTCCCGGGCAGCCAGGACCTTCATGGTGGTGGTGGTGCTGCAGCAGGGTGGTAATGTCCCGAGGAGGATGGCTGCATGGACCTCTCAAAATTAAACCAGTCCTGGTAGTGTGGGGAAGCGGCTGGTGGGACAGCAGATGCTGTAGGTGGTGGTGCAGCATAAGATGCAGGAGGTGGCGGTGCAGCATAAGATGCAGGAGGTGGTGGTGCAGCTGAGGATGCTGGAGGTGGTGGTGCAGCATAAGATGCAGGAGGTGGTGGTGCAGCATAAGATGCAGGAGGTGTTGGTGCAGCATAAGATGCAGGAGGTGGTGGTGCAGCATAAGATGCAGGAGGTGGTGGTGCAGCTGAGGATGCTGGAGGTGGTGGTGCAGCATAAGATGCAGGAGGTGGCGGTGCAGCATAAGATGCAGGAGGTGTTGGTGCAGCATAAAATGCTGGAGGTGGTGGTGCAGCTGAGGATGCAGGAGGTGGTGGTGCAGCTGAAGATGCTGGAGGTGGTGGTTCAGCTGTGTAGGGTGTCCATGTGCCGGTCCCATCCTCTTGGTCCCCAAGAGGAATCTCTTCTGGGGATGTGTGTGCCTCCTCCACAACCTCCTGCTCTGCTGCAGGCCTGTATGCTGTGTGGGGAAATAAAAAGGTGTGGTTAGTAATGTACACAATGACAGAATGAATTCAAGATTATTAAATTCACATGTGGATCTCTGGTTGTCATGATGGTATCCTATAGATTGCATTGCGATGCATGGCATACCACCCTGGCAATCACAGTGACATGAGGTCTGTCCAAGTTAATTTCCCAGGGCACCAATCAGGTCAGTATTGAGGGATTTCTATGATTAAGGTAAGGTCTGTTGCTCTTTGAATCATTCGCTCCATCTTTGTGAGTGACCCATCCTTGCTTAATCAGGGATATCCATCAACCATGGCGTGTTGGTGTGCCACTTACAGTGCTTGACATTTGGTTTCCATGTATATCCTGTAAATAGTGGATGGTATAACATCCATCCATAACATCACCACTCCTGACGTGTCCATATGAAAACCAAATGTATGATATGACAGTTCAAGTGAGAGGAAATGATTACATACACAATACAAAGGTCTACTTGGTTCTCCTTTAATTCCACAGTGTTGGTTGTTTCAAGGCCTGTGTGTTGCACATACAGCCAGTTAGTCTCACTGGCACTGTGATGTTCATCCTCATCCATCTCTCTTGAGATTCACTGAGTGGTGATGTAGACCTTATGGAGTGGAGGTAAAGTGGAAATGATGACTTCTCCAATTATATAATTTCTCCATTTCCAATGTTTTTCTATGGAGTGTATCCAAAGAGCCCTCGGTAAGTTTATCCATTTTCTTGAATAGTCTCCATAGGCAAACATGGGAATTGGTGGAGTAATGGTATGGAAGGGTTAAATTCACTCCATCGTGTCTTTTACATCGCTTAGTGAATGTGCCCTGTGTAGCATGTAATCCTAACCCTGTCGAATTGTGTTTGTCGCTGGTTAACCCTTTGAGTGCCGGAGGGCTTTCCAAAGCATTGTTGAGCAATGCATTGATAATCCCTCTAGCACTCAAGGGGTTACGTGCTGACCTCCCTGTGGGTACATGGGTGACATTGTGGAGGAACAGTAATGATATTTAACAGACAACACTTTAAAAAGCATGGTTTGGATTGTGTGTGATCAGCACAGCAACAAGAGGGTCAAACTGGGACTTTGACTGGTTTGGGCCTGGTTGAACCTTGCCATTTGTCCTTGTACTGTGTCCTGTTTAAACCCTCAGGGTGCTGTGTTGGTGCAGTTGTGTGGATGAATGATGGGCATGTGTGGAGGTGTGACTGTGTTTGAGTGTGCAGCTTGTGTTGGTTGATGGGGTGTGGTTATGTGAGTATGCACTTACCGTTAGTGTGGAGGCTCCTTTCATCCCCAGTGTCTGATCCTCAATCAGCGTGGATGACAAGGTCTGCCACAGCCACTCCTCCCATCCGTTAAAGGTGATTGGGACAGATGGGACACCTCTGGTGCCTCAGGTATGCATGGCGACGTCAGCCAACTTTTTTTTGCCCACCCTCTTGCAGTCGCCCCATCTTTTCTTGATGGACTCTTGTCTGCAGCTGGCCACAGCGTTCACCTTGCTGCATATCTGATTCCAGACAGCCTTCCTCCTCACAGCCAGGCAAGGAACCCTCTCCCTCGGAATGAGGACACTCTCTCTCTCTAGAACGGCCTCCACAAGAGCACTGTTCTCCTCTTCAGTGTAGCGGGGATCCCTGAGCCTCTCCTCCTCAGCTCCAGCCTGCAAGGTGTCAGAGCTGTGCCCAGAATGTCCTGCCTGCTCTGCCCCTGCCTGTGCATGGTGCTCTGCGACAGGTACCCCTCATCCCACTGACACACCTGTCCCTGCTCTCCATGTGCCTATTCTTCTGGGTCGGGTCCCCCTCTGCCCTGTGGATCTCCCTCTTCCACCCTTAATCTCAACAGGGATGTCCTGCTCTCCTTTCTCCTCCTCCACTACTCTCTCCATCCCTCTCTCCTGTCCTCCTCTCCTGGCCATCATTCACCCGCTCACACCCAGGCAATCCCACAGGCCCTCACAGATGCACTCGATCCCACTCACTCTCTGTCACACTCTTTCACTCACAGATTCACACTGTAAAAATAAAATTTAAGATATGTGTGAAGTGTTATAAAAAAAGACTATGTGTATGTGAATGTGTTTGAGTGCTCTCCTCTCCAAACTCCAAAATCAAAACTCCTTCTACCTCAAATGTCAGCTCCTCTCTCCCTCACTCCACTCCTGGGTCTTGTGATCTAGCTCGCCAAAACGCGAAACACAGACAGGGTATGACCATTATTTTGGGGTATATATAGGTGTGAATTTTGTTTGTGCATCTATCAGGGTTGCTAGCCAACGCCAGCCATAATGTGACATTTTGACTTAAGTTGTGTTTTAACGGGTGTTTGGGACGCACGTTGATGTGAAAACAGGTGAGATGCAGGTTTTTGTGTTACGTGTTTTTGTTGCGCCTACGCTTGATAGCTGTTCTTGTAGAGTTACTTTCAAATCCGCTGTAAATCATGTATTATTTGCGGCCGATGTGGCTTTTTTACTTAGCGACTGGTTTAATGGCTGCCTTTAAATCTACCCCATAGAATGGTAATAGCGGGCAGGTGTATGAAGAAATAAGAAACAACAGGTACTTCTCTTTGTATTATCAGTATGTGCTGGTCTCCCGACTAGGATCTGTAGCTTATATTTTTTAAACTTTTCAAACTTTTTTCCCCCGACTCCACAATAGAGGGCAGAGATCTTTGTGTAAATGGAAACTTTATCTGTTTTATCCGTTGTCTCTACCGTCTCCTTATTATCAACGCGGAGCGATGTTTACAAAGACTTATAGTTGGATCCTTATTATGCGGGCAGAGTCTTACAAGGTCAGTCAAGTTCTTTAACTACTGGGAACAGGTTTGAATCCGCTCCTGCTTCCTCAACGCGTTTTGTGTTAGTTATGACACTTCATCAGTATGAAAAAAATTATTTGTTAAACAGATAAATATGAAAACCTGTCTCTTAAATACAAGTACACATTACATTGTTTATAATGGAAATCAGATAAGAACGTTAGTCCAGACACTGATTCTTTGATCAGTCAATGGTAGAGGATGTGATTTAAATTGCATTCTTCCTCTGAGGAGTCCAGGTATTTATGATCCCACAGGGACTGTAATAAAAGTTAATCCACAATGTGATAATGTGATAGAAATTCTCTGTCTCTATTCAGCCCATAAGCATACCTGGGAACTTCCAGTTGAGGGCTACCCGGAGGGTAGTCCTCTATTCACCAGGGGGTGACAAAAATGATGCTAATCGCGTCAAAAAGGGGCGGGGCTTGCCACGAGAGAGGGGGGGACTTAACCCTTTGAGTGCCAGAGTGGTACGGAATGCATTGCAAAGCAATGCATTCCTTACCACTCTGGCACTCGGAGGGTTAAAGTTGTCACACAGAAGGCTGGGGAAGGAGGAACAGAGGGAGAAAAAGCGGATGTGGCAGAGTTTCAATAGAAACTCTCCACATCCGGAGGAATCTGCCTCTGCCCCGGAGACCCGGTAAAGTTCTGTCAGAACCGGAGTCTCCGGGGCAAATCCGGAGAGTTCCCAGGTATGCCCATAAGTCAAAGAATCAAATCGTAACATTAAATTTACCTCCCATAATTTTCTGTCCCAGTCTAATGTCCCTGACACTGTGTCCACTTTGGCAAAAATTTTCTCCCACTGGTGTCTCTGTCTTTTTGTTGTTAACACTGGATCTGTGGGAATTAAACCTCTTATGTAATGGCTGTCCAGTTTCACCATCATAAAGAGCTGTTGGGCATTTTGCACACATGATGAGGTATATTACATTGGATGATTTGCAGGTGAAAGTACCGTTGATCTTATGGTGTAACTCAGTGTTCGGTATGGGTATCTTGTCTTTACTTTGTAGGCAGGGTAATGTTCCATTTTTTGTATTTTTGTTCAGGGCACATTAGACTGACTGACAGGGCTAACACGGTACCAACTTTCATCATGTATATGTGTATATATATATATATATATATATATATATATATATATATATATGTGTGTGTGTGTGTCTGTGTGCATATATATGTATGTATGTATATATATATATATATATATATATATATATATATCTATATATATAAAAGAAGACTTTGTGCCTGCCAAAACACACCCAGGGGAGGCATAAAGCAGGAGTTACTACTCCTATTGGGTGATTCAATCATGCAGGGAGTTGGCCCGCCCCCACTATGCAGCCCGCCCACCACTATCAAAGTCAGAAAAAAACAATATGGCCGCCACTTGCTCCTACACCACAGACAAACACACATGCCTCACTCATACAGCACCACACAAACACACACACATGCCCCACTCACACACACATGCCCCACTCACACAGCACCACACAAACACACACACATGCCCCACTCACACAGCACCACACACACACACAAGCCCCACTTACACAGCACCAAACAGACATGCCCCCTCTCACACACACAGCACCACATACACACACAAAGCCAGAAATACATATGGCTGACACACACACACAGTCACTCACCCTGACTCCCAGAGGCCTCAGCAGGACCTGTACTGCAGCACCAGAGGAACAAAATTGCACTCAAACGGTTAAGGTAGGTCCTCATTGCTCAATTATTTCTTCACTGTCATCATTTGCCATGCAAGACACAGGACAGACAGCCATCAGATTCACACTTAACCCACTGACTGCCACAGGGTTGTGTATCAAGTTTTACCCCTCAGGGAGTGTGTTCAAACCCCTCACACTGTAAACTTGCATTTCTCTCCCACTTCTCCTCCTTCCCCAGCCTATTACTAACACTTTTCCATATTTATGTTAAGCCCCGCCCCCTACTCGCGATTAAGCCCCGCCCCCTTTTACCCCAGATTGCCCCATTGCTCTATCCACATCAGCACCACATGAGGGACTCCACAAGTAAAAGTTCACAGGTATTACACACTCATGCCCCACTCACACAGCACTAAACACCCATACACACACACAAAGCCAGAAAGAAAGATGGCTGACACACAGTCACTCACCTTGACTCCCAGTGGCCTCAGCAGGACCTGTAGTAAAGCCACTGAACGGTGCTGCGTCACCAGGGGAACAAAATGGCACTCAAAGGGTTAAGGTAGGCCCTCATTGCTGAATTACTTCTTCACTGTCACCATTTGCCATGCAAGACACAGGACAGACAGCCATCAGATTCACACTTAACCCACTGACTGCCACAGGGTTCTGTATCAAGTTTTACCCCTCATGGAGTGTGTTCAAACCCCTCACACTGTAAACTTGCATTTCCCTCCCACTTCTCCTCCTTCCCCAGCCTATTACTAACACTTTTTCCACATTTATGTTAAGCCCCGCCCCCTACTCGCGATTAAGCCCCACCCACTTTTAACCCAGATTGCCCCATTTGTCTCTCCACATCAGCACCACATCAGTCCCCTCTAGGGACTTCACAAGTCAGTGTTCCCAGGTATGAACACACTTCCCACTGCTATTTAACTCTGACATGCCTCTCTATACCTTAACCCTTTGAGTGCCAGAGGGGTACACAACTCATGAGCACATGTGTTTCTGCTCATATATGTTGCGTGTCTGTGTGTGTGCATCTCTGTTACATATGTGTGTCCATGTGTGCATCTCCAGTGTGTCTGTGTGTACATGTGTTTTGCATGTCTCTGCCGCTCACTGTGTGTGTGTGCATACCTCCCAACATTTCACAGGGCCAAAGAGGGACACGTTAGTTTTAGGTGATATTATTGGGGGTGTGGCTGGTGGGCGGGGCATTAGTAAGAATTTTTAGGTTATTTCATGACCTATTACTGGCTATTTATGTAACTGAATAAATGATTTAGTTCAAGACCAAAGTATTTTATTTGCACAGACTAATGTATAAACACATATACTGAAGTTTATTGCTTTATTGCTGTAGAGCAAAGTAATACACACCACACAGTCAGGGCTGGTGCAAGGATTTTTGCCACCCTAGGCAAAACCTAATTTTGCCGCCCATTTCGCTCCGCCCCTTGTGTCCCACCCCTTTATACCCTGCCTACTTATACCCAACCTCTTTTCATGATTGTCCTCTCTCTGCCCCCTGAGCCACTCTGCCCCTGTTCTGGAGATGCCTGTAAGAGATGCCCCCCACCAGCTCCAACTTGCCCCTTATCAGCTTCACTTTGGCCCACCAGCTCCACTTTGCCCCTATCAACTCCAACGTGCCCCCACCAGCTCCATTTTGCCCCCTCAGCTTCACTTTGCCCCCCATCCTCTCCAACTTACCCCCATCAGCTCCACTTTGCCCCCCATCCACTCCAACTTGCCCCCATCCGCTCCAACTTGCCCCCACCAGCTCCACTATGCCCTCTCAGCTCCAACTTTCCACTAACAGCTCCACTATGCCCCCATCTGCTCCAACTTGCCCCCATCCGCTCCAACTTGGCCCACCAGCTCCACTTTGCCCCCCCTCAGCTCCACTTGCCCCCCCCTCAGCTCCAACTTGCCCCCCTCAGCTCCACTTTGACCCTCATCAGCTCCAACTTGCC
>JBBDGT010000097.1:0-38592 GCA_037306005.1 Rhinophrynus dorsalis | reverse complement strand
AAACTGAGGTTTGTGTAGTAATAGCCAGGGGATCCCCAGTATGACTGCATGATGAGGAGAACGAATTATTTGGAAGTGTAATTCCTCCTTGTGGAGAGCCCCAATAGACATAGAAATAGTGATAGTTTCCATAGTGATAAATGCAGGTTCCAAGGGTCGGCCATCAATGGCTTCAGCGGCCAGCGGAGTCTCCCTTTTGAGTAACGGGATCTTATGCAATTCGGCAAAAGATTGGTCCATAAAGTATCCTGCTGCACCGGAATCCACCAGTGCCATGACCAATACAGACAGGTCTGCCCAAGAAAATGCCACCTGGATGGTGGGTTTCTGTGTACTTGAATCTAGGGAATGCTGTACGCCACCTAGGGCCTGTCCCTCAAGGTACCCTAGGTGCGTCCATTTCCCGGTCTCACCGGACATGTGCGTATTAAGTGCCCAGCCTTGCCACAATATAAGCATAAACCCAGCCTCTTGCGGTTTGTCCGCTCCTCCTTAGTAAGTCTGGTGAAACCTAGCTGCATTGGTTCACCTGCCTCTGGGAACCGTTCAGGAGGAATGGGAGGAGAGGGTGGGTTAAAAAGGTTACCATGCCCGATATTTCTGGATTTCGCCCTTCTTGCCAACCGTCTCTCTCGAATGCGAGAATCAATGCGCATAACATATTCAATGTATTCATCCAGATCACTGGGTACCTCCCTGGCAGCAATATCATCTTTAATGGTATCGGACATACCCTGGGCAAAGGCTGCCACCAGTGCCTCATTGTTCCATCCAACCTCTGCTGACAAGGTCCGAAATTCAATGGCGTAATCACCCAAGGTACGCTCGCCCTGCTGTATCTCCATTAACCTTTTGGCAGCAGAGGCAGCTCTACCAGGAACCTCAAACACTCTGAGGAACTGTCTTACAAATTCATCAAAGTTCCGAGTGCAAGGTTTGGCATTTTCCCAAAGAGGGTTGGCCCATGCCAGTGCTTTGCCCGTCAGCAGGGAAATCATGAATCCGACCTTACTGCTGTCGTTAGGAAATGCCTGGGGCGTTAGTTCCAAAAAGATCTCCAATTGATTAATAAAGCCATCATATCTTAATGGTAACGGTGCCACCGCCATTAGGCCTCCGGAAAGAGCAATAGGAGCCACAGACTGATTGTCCGGTGTCGTAACTGGTTAGACCACCGGATTTTGGCTTGGTTTGTCAAGGTGTACCGTTCGCTCAATTAATGTTTGTAAGGCCAATGCCAACTGGTCTAGGCGCTGCTCGTGAACATCCATTCTCCAGTGAATGTTTTGTGTAGTACTCTCACCCTTACTGTCTGAAGTCATTGCCCTTTCGTACTGTCATGGTTTTCAAGACACTCAGACCAGTAGGTGAAATAAAACACAGTTTTATTAAGAACAAAATTAATGACAGAATCACCCTCTATAGGCAGCACTGAATAGCAGCAAGGAGGCAACAGTAGGACCAATATACAGATACTGACTTAACAGCACAGGCAAATAACAGATACTGAGTACAGAGCTACAAGGGTTAACACAGTAATCAGTCCGTCTCAGTTGTGGTGTTTGGCACTCCCAGGGTGATAATAGGCAGTAAATGGTGGAGGAAACTCAACACCAAAAGTTCATAATACTGAGCTAACTGTCCAGCAAAGAGGAACCTGCAACCCAAAGCCTGCTGAACTTGAACCTGTAGCCCCCACGGGCGTAATCACAGAGCCAATAGATTGCAAGAGCTTGAGCCAATAGCCCCCACGGGCGTGATAACGGAAGCAACTGGATTGCAAGAGCTTGAGCCAATAGCCCCCATGGGCGTGATAACGGAAGCAACTGGATTGCAAGAGCTTGAGCCAATAGCCCCCACGGGCATGATAACGGAAACAACTGGATTGCAAGAGCTTGAGCCAATAGCCCCCATGGGCGTAAGAACAGAGGCTTGCACAGTAGCAGCTAAAGCCGTAGCGCCTACCGGGCGTGGTAACGTAAACCAACTATACTGTAAGGAGTGATATGAACCGTCGCCTACAAGGCCTACTGAAGCGGCTCAGAAGTAATAGTGGTTGGAGGAGAAACGACTCAGCAAGAATAGCAACGCTCTGTAACAGACTGGAGGCTCAGAACCGGGAACACAGCTCTGCATGGGTTAATGGCTCAGGAGGAGGAGCACAGCTCTGCACGGGTAAACGGCCCAGTAGGAAAGGTACAGCTCAGCACGGGTTAACGGCTCAGTAACAGGAGCACAGCTCTGCACGGGTATCATGGTGCCCGTGATTGCTGCATTTCCTTGTCAGTTACCTGTAGGGGGTTCTCCATTGGCTGCCTGCCTTCAGCCCGCCCTGTGTTGCCTATTTAAACTGATCTTGGGCACCCTTTGGTTGCCCTTTCGTGTTGTCTCTATGCTGCTTGCTCTTGCATTGAGTTCCTGAGTTCCCTGGGCCATTTCTCTGTTCCTGCTCGTCTGTGATCGCCAGAGTTCCTGCTTACCAGTTCCCTGGTTCATGCATCCGTTCCTGATCCGGTTGAGGTTGCTGTTCCTGCTGCTGTTTCCTGCCACCGTTCCTGATCCAGTTGACTGCCCGTAGACCTGTTTCCTGTCCATCCTCGGCTGGGTTCCTGCTGCTGGATCGCCTGCAGTGTGCTGGTCTCCTTCAGTCGCCCTGGCGACATTTTCATTCACTTGTTCCTCTCTCCAGTACGTGGTTACTGGTTCGCTCCACATACAACCGGCTGCTGTGGCACCATTAGAGTTCTGGTTACTCCAGTACGCGTGTACTGGTTTGCTCCATGTTAACCGGCTGCTGTGGCACCGGTAGAGTTCTAGGTTACTTCAGTACGCGGGTACTGGTTCGCTCCATGTATAACCAGCTGCTCGTTGCCATCTGTCAGCACCGGTGGTGATTGGGTATCTCCAGTATGTGGGTACTGGTTCGCTCCACATACTACTGGCTGCTGTCGCACCGGTAAAGTTCTAGGTTTCCCCAGTACGCGGGTACTGGTTCACTCCATGTATGACCGGCTGCTTACTATCATCTGACAGCACTGGTGGTGTTCGAGGTTTCTCCATTACGCGGGTACTGGTTCGCTCCACATACAACCAGCTGCTGTTGCACCGGTAGAGTTCTGGTTTCTCCAGTACGCGGGTACTGGTTCGCTCCATGTATAACCGGCTGCTTACTATCATCTAACAGCACCGGTGGTGTTCTAGGTTAATCCATTACGCGGGTACTGGTTCGCTCCATGTATAACCAGCTGCTTATTATCATCTGACAGCACCGGTGGTGTTTGGGTAACTCCAGTACGCGGGTACTGGTTCGCTCCATTCAGCCGGCTGCTTGTTGCACCGGTAGAGTTTCCTCCTCCAGTACGCGGGTAATGGTTCGCTCCATGCATAGCCGGTTGCTGTTCAGTCCTAGACAGCACCGGTAGCCTTGTTGTTCCTCCAGTATGCGGGTACTGGTTCGCTCCACGTATTAACAGGTTGCTTGCTGCGTATTCCTCAGCACCGGTAGAGATTGTGTTCCAGTCCAGGCTGCCTTGCCTGGTATTGGTAAGGCCGGTAGAACCTATTCCACATTGTACCAAGTTAAGGTTGCCTTACCCGGTAGTGGCAAGGCCGGCAGAGCCTATAACTATTCGTTGTACCAGTCTCCAGGCTGCCTTGCCCGGTATATTGGCAGGGCCAGTAGAGCCTATTACTATTCATTGTACCAGTCTCCAGGCTGCCTTGCCCGGTATATTGGCTAGGCCGGTAGAGCCTTCTTTTCTCCGTTACTAGTCTAGGGCTGCCTTGCCCGGTATATTGGTAAGACCGGTAGAACCTTTTCCATCTGTGTCATCTAAGGTTGCCTTACCTGGTATTGGCAAGGCCGGTAGAGCCCGTGTTATATTCCATATACCACTACTCTTGCTACTATGTATTGACATTCAATGTTATATGTGTATGCTACCCACATGGGTATCCATTAAACTTTTCAATAAAGTTGTGTTTTATCTTAACTCTGTGTCTGAGAGTCATAACTAACCGTGACAACGGGTTAACGGCTCGTAAGAGGAGTATAGCTCTGCAATGAAACAGCTCGGTAGCAGGATCTCAGCTCAGCACGGGTTAACAACTGCAGCCGCAGAAGAACAGTTCACTGGAGGAAGTCAGAATGTTGCCTCGGCGACAGCAGGAAGCTGAAGCGTAGTCTGGGCAGATGTAACCGGTGCAGGTCACGGAGCAGGAACGTCATAAAAGCTGGATCGAATCACGGAGCAGGTTCTCAGACAAGCCAGATCAGGTCACGAGCAGGAACGTCAGCCAGGCTGGGTCAAATCACGGAGCAGGTTCTCAGACAAGCCAGATCAGGTCACGAGCAGGAACGTCAGCCAGGCCGGGTCAAATCACGGGGCAGGAACACAGGAACGTAGTCAGATCAAGCCAAGTCGGTACACCGGAAATCAGGAACGCAGGAACACAGCACAGCAATACTGGCTCAGGAACACCACGAAAGGGCACCTGACAGGTGCCAATGGCCAAGTATAAAAAGGTCACCAGGGACGGGCCAAACAGATTTAACCAATCGGAGCGCAGCACAAGTAAGAGTGACAGGTGAGAAATCACTGCACCGTGATACCATCCCCCCAAACTGGATGCCCCATTTTTCAGGCTTTCTAAGTCCACTGCTTTACTGGTGGCTGACACCTCTGCTCTCAAAGACTGAACTGATAAGAAGCTTGAGACTTCTCTCAAGGTTATTTTTGCGACGGCAGGCTCTTCCCTCCGCCCTTCCTTTGCTGCTGCATGGGTAAATAGGGCTGTGGCTGTTTGGACTGAACAGTTCACTGCTGCTGTCCGCCAGGGGGCCCCTACTTCTGACATGATGCGACTTCTCGCTAACATTGCTGAGGCTCAGCATTGTGTCTCTGCTGCCCTGTTTGACTCTGTGCGCATGGTAGCCAGGGCATCTACCATGTCTGTAGTAGCCAGACGTGCTCTTTGACTCAAGATCTGGTCTGCTGACACAGCCTCTAAGAAGGCTCTCCTGTCTTTGCCTTTTCAGGGCTCCTCTCTGTTTGGGCCTGAGCTCAAGGATCTCATCAACGAGGCCACTGGAGGGAAGAGTACTCACCTGCCAGGGGTCCTGAGGAAGAAGGCACCTGTCAAAGGGAATCAGTTTTTTCATTCCTTTCAAGCAGACTCGCTCCAAGCGACCCAGACCGTCCCTCAGGCTCCGCGCTCTTCATCCAAGCCTAAGCAGCAATGGAGATCCAAGTCCTCCGCAAAGCCCAAGGCTTCTGAAGCTTCTTCTGCATGACTTGCAGAACCCGGGTCCCCACCCGCAGATAGGTGGCCGCTTACGCCACTACCTCTCGGCTTGGCAGGCCTCTGTGGTGGACCTGTGGGTTTTACAGGTGGTGGCTATGGGGTACAGGATTCTCTTCACCTCTCTCCCTCCTCCCAGGACCTTTGCTTCTCTCTTCTCCCTTGGGAGCAGAAAAGCGCCGCCTTTTTGAGGAAGCTATACAGGCCCTTCTAGACAAGGTGGTCCTGAAGCCAGTCCCCCCCCAGGAGAGGGGCTTGGGATTCTACTACATTTTTGATCTGAAGGATCTCAACTCCTTTGTGGTCAGGTCCCAATACCACCAGGAGTCTCTGCGCACAGTGATAGCGGCCATGTCTCCTGGGGAATTTCTGGCCTCTCTGGATCTTCAAGATGCCTATCTGCACATCACCATTCAGCCAGAGAGTCGGCAGTATCTCCGCTTTGCCTGTGAACAAAGGCATTTCCAGTTTTCTGCCCTCCCCTTTGGCCTGACCACGGCTCCTCAAGTCTTCAACAAAGTCCTGGGAGCATTGATCTCCATCCTACATTGGAACAGCATAAGGGTGACTCCGTATATGGACGATTTCCTTCTGAAGGCATCTTCTCTGGAGCTCCTTCACCAGCAGGTGCAGGACTGCATTCATGCTCTCTCCCATCACAGGTGGATCATCAACTTGGACAAGTCAGACCTTGTTCCTTCCCAGAGGATGGTCTTTCTGGGCCTTCTCTTTGTTACTCAGAGAGGGATGGTATTTCTCATGGATGAAGTGGCTCATCAGATAGCACTGAAGGTCTAGGCTATCCTGTCTCAGGATCCGGTTCCAGCCAAGAGGTTGTCATCCTTGGTGGGAAGTTCATTTCCACCATAAAAGCAGTTCCATTTGCCATAGCTCACACCAGGGAACTTCAGAGGTTTCTAATCCTGGCATGCAGGGGCCATCCAGATCTCCTGGAAAGATCCCTATCTCTCTCTCTTCAAGTAGAGCAGAGCCTCTCGTGGTGGCTCAACCTGAACAATCGCCTGAAACGCAGACCCTTCCTGGTGCCCTTCTGGACCACAGTGGATGCCAGCCTCTCTGGATGGGGAGCGGTGCTGGGGCACTAGAGTGTTCAGGGACGGTGGTCTCAGGAGGAATCTCTCCTTCAATGTCTTGGAGCTTCAGGTGATATTTCATGCCCTACATCATTGGACACGGCAACTGGAGGATTGCCCTGTCAGGGTACAGTCGGACAACGCCACAGCGGTAGCCTACATCAACAAGCAAGGAGGCACAAGAAGTGTCGCAGCTTTGCTAGAGGTCAAGGCTATTTTATCATGGGCAGAGGAGCATGTCCCTGCCGTTTCCGCAGTTCATATTCCTGGCTTAGACAAGGTTCTGGCAGGCTTCCTCAGTCGACACACGGTGGACATCGGAGAGTGGGAGCTGCATCCAGAGGTGTTCAACCTCATCATCCAGCAGTGGGGTCTTCCTTGCATAGAACTGTTGGAAACCAGGCACATCTAGAAGGTACCAACATTCTGCTCTCGCTGGGCGGATCCCCTGGCTCTGTCAGTGAATGCCTTGTTGATCCCGTGGACATTTCCTCTGGCTTACATCTTTCCTCCTGTTCCCCTGTTGAACAGAGTACTTCAGAAGCTGAGACTGGAGCGCTGCCCAGTCATTCTAATTGCTCCGTACTGGCCCCGACAGGTTTGGTTTATGGAGCTTATGGACCTCTAAGTGGTGGTACCTCTTCGATTTCTCCCCCGTCTGGACCTTCTTCTACAGGGTTACCTCTGGAAGGAAGACGTTCATAGTCTGGCTTTGACGGCATGGAGATTGAATCCTCAATTTTGAAGAAGAAAGGATTTTCTTCTGGCGTGGTGGCTACTATGCTTAGTGTCGTAAACCTATTTCCTCTAAGGCCTACCATCGAATTTGGTCTACTTCTGTCTTGGTGTGCTGACAAAGACCTGCCTCAGGATTTTGACCTTCCTGCAGGATGGTGTGGATAAGGGTCTCAGTCTGAGTTCTCTTAAAGTTCAGATGTCTGCGCTCTCTGTCTTCTTTCAGAAACGTCTTGCTATCATTCCTGATGTCAAGGTTTTCTTCCAGGGTGTTGCTCATACCCCTCCCATGTTTAAGTCCCCTGCTCCTCAGTGGGATCCTAACCTGGCCTTGGGAGTACTTCAGAGTCCTCCTTTTGAGTCTTTGGCTACCATTCCTCCTCATATGCTGACGTGGAAGATGGCCTTTCTCCTGGCGATTGTTTCTGTTTGCCGAGTTGCGGAGCTGCATGCCCTGTCTTTTATTAATCAGGAAATTGTGGACCCTTCATTCTGTCCTAACCCTATTTCTGACAAAGAGAGGGCTCTTCATCTGTTGGATGTAGTGCATTGTCTCAAGTTCTATGTGCATCGCACTGAGTCCTTGAGGCAGTCTGACACTCTTTTTGTCATTCCTGAGGGTCCTAGGGCAGGGAAGCCTGCTTCCAAGGTTACCATCGCTTCTTGGATCAAGTCCACGATTCGCAAGGCTTATGAACTTCGGAAGAAGCCTGTTCCTTTCAGGGTCACGGCTCATTCTACGAGGTCTATTGAGGCTTCTGGGGCTTACAAGAACCAGGCCTCAGCTGATCACTTGTGCAAGGAGGCCACTTGGTCATCTGTGCACAATTTTTCTAAACACTATCATGTGGATGTGCTGGCATCAGCTGGTGCCAGTTTTGGGAGGAAGATCCTGGAGGCAACCTTGCCTGTCTAGGATCTTTTTAGTCTCTCAGTACTCTTTCACGTTTGAGCCCTATTGGCTCTAGTTCAGCATGCTGTGTAACAGTTATGGGATTTGTTTTACCTCTGTTCAGTGTCCGTTGACACTTTGAGGTTAGTGTTGAGCTATTTATGATCTGCAGGTTCTTTAGTGCTCTGGTGACTCTGGGGGCCTGCGCCTGGTCCTTGCTTTTCTTCCCGCCCTGGGGAGCTTAATGGTTGGACATCCCAAAGTTACTAGTAACCTGTATTGGATGACAGAGAAAATAGGATTTTAGTCTTACCTGTTAAATCCTTTTCTCTTAGTCCATACAGGTTACTGGTCTCCCACCCTGTCAAGGTACCATGCTTGGCTCTCCTGGAATGTGGGGGTCCTTTCGGTTCATGCTCACAGGAGTTTTCCTTTACCTTCTTACTACCTAGTCAATAGTTAGTCAGCAAATCTGTCACGGTTTGTTAAGACTCTCAGACGCAAAGTTAGGTAAAAACACAACTTTATTGAAAAGTTTAAAATAATCCCATAGGATCTCATACATATACATACACATATATAGCAATGACAGAAAAGTAGTAATAATAGCGAGTAAGGCTTTACCGGCCTTGCCAATATACCGGGCAAGGCGGCCTGGGCAGCAAAGGAAAGGTGGCTCTACCGACCCTGCCAATATACCGGGCAAGGTTGCCTTTCAGATACAAGGAGGCACTGGCTCTACCGGCCTTGCCAATATACCGGGCAAGGCAGCCTATTAGACTATCAGAAGTATAAAGGCTCTACCGGCCCTGCCAATATAACGGGCAAGGCAGCCTAACGAATCACCATATGATACAGGCTCTACCAGCCCTGCCAATATACCGGGCAAGGCAGCCTAAAGGAACACCCTGGATATAGGCTCTACCGGCCTTGCCAATACCGGGTAAGGCAACCCCAAAGTGAAAACGACTCTAAGGTTCTACCGGCCTTACCAATATACCGGGCAAGGCAGCCTAGAGGAGATGGTGCCAACCACTATGGACTCAATGCCTGTCAGATGACAATGACAGTATGGAGATGGTATATAGAGGCTATGAAGCTAGTGGTAGTATCAGGTATTCTGCACATACCAGCACCCATGTACTGGGAGAATAACTAGCTGTCTAGGACTGGACAGCGTGCAGTGAACCAATGTCCACATCCAGGGACTGTCACTCTAATAATGTAGCCATGAGGCAAAAGAGCGAACCAGCGCCCGCGCGCTGGGAACCAACAATCAACTGTTTATTAAGCTGTGAGACCATGGAGCAAACCAGCGCCCGCGCACTGGAAACCAACAGGCTAAATGATAGTAAGCCGCAAGGCAGTGGAGCGAACCAGCGCCCGCGTGCTGAGGACCAACAGACTCAATATGAGCAAGCCGTAAGGCAATGGAGCGAACCAGCACCCACGCGCTGGGAACCAGCAGACTAAATGTATAGTAAGTCGTGAGGCAGTGGAGCGAACCAACTCCCGCCCGCTGGAAACCAACAGACTAATTGTATAGTAAGCCGTAAGGCAGTGGAGCGAACCAACGCCCGCGTGCTGGAAACCAACAGACTAAATGTATAGTAAGCCGTGAGGCAGTGGAGTGAACCAGCGCCCGCGCACTGGAAACCAACAAACTAGATATATAGTAAGCAGTAAGGCAGTGGAGCGAACCAGCGCCCGCGCGTTGAGGACCAACAGACTCAATATGAGCAAGCCGTAAGGCAATGGAGCGAACCAGCGCCCGCGTGCTGGGAACCAAAAGACTGGATGTACAGTAAGCCGTAAGGCAGTGGAGCGAACCAGCGCCCGTGCGCTGGAAACCAACAAACTAGATATATAGTAAGCCGTAAGGCAGTGGAACGAACCAGCGCCCGTGCGCTGGAAACCAACAGACTAAATGTATAGTAAGCCGTGAGGCAGTGAAGCGAACCAGCGCCTGCGTGCTGGGAACCAACAGGATAGGAATGTCGCCTAAGCAAGCGAAGATCGAGTCGCCACAGCTGAAGGGAGACTGGACGCTGAAGATGAACAGGAACCAGCACAACGGTGGACCACAGGATCAGGAACGGCAACGAAGACTGGTAGCAGGAAGCAGCAACGTCGGGCGACTCCAACCGGAACAGGCACGGGAACAGGCACAGCTGATCAGGAGACTCAGGAACTAGATGCACTCAGGAACAGGAACACAGCTAAAGGCCCATAAGCTTTAGTAACATAATGAAAGTGGAGGCAGCCAGAGACATCATGAAAGGGCAACCAAAGGGTGCCCAAACTCAGTTTAAATAGGCAAAGTGAGGCGGCTGAAGGCAGACAGCCAGTGGGAGCCCCCTACAGGTGTTAGACACACAAAAGCAGCAATCACGGGCACCGTGATAAAATCTTACTGGTTGGGGATTGGCTAGCTGCAACCTAAGGAGAGGAGGTAGGCTCCACCCAGCAGTCACTTCTCAGAATTGTTCCTGCCTATTAAAGGGGCTGATCGCCTACCCCAAAGTTACCAGTAACCTGTATGGACTAAGAGAAAAGGATTTAACAGGTAAGACTGACTCTGTCATTGTCACTATGTTGAAGACTTGCAAGCCGGTCTCGTCGAAGGTGTACCATAGGATTTGTTTTATAAATGGTATGAAGACCAAGGGTCATGGCTGTGTCCCTTTCTTCCGGATGCTTTTCAGAAGGTACTTGGTCTTAGTTCCATTGAGATCCAGATTACTGCTCTGTCTGTGCTTTTCCAGAGATATATCACTGTATTGCCAGATGTACAAAGCTTTTTGCAAGGTGTTGCTCAAGAATTCCACTCCCACTCCTCTGTGAGACTTGTATTTGGTTTTGAGAGTGCTTCAGGAGACTCTTTTCTAGCTTCTGTCTTCAGTTTCCCTTAGAATCTTGCATCTTAAGTCAGCTTTTCTGCTGGCGAATGTGTTTGTGTATTAGGTTACCAGTCTTCAGGCTTTGCTTTGTAAACCCCCCTTTTTGGCCTTTTATTCTTATAGGGTGGTTTTGTGGACTCTATTAACTTAAAAAGGAAATTGTTCTTATTTCTCTTTATTCATCTTCATCTAATAGACATGAACAGGAACTTCATCTTTTGAATGTGGTCAGGTGCTTGAAGTACTAGTTCATTGTAAGTAGCCTTTCTGAAAATCAGACTCACTTTTTGTCATTCCTGAGGGCTGTTGTGTGGACCAAGCTACATCTAAGGTTTCAGTGCCTTCCTGGATCAAGGTGACCATTAGCCAGACTTGTATTCTTAGAGCAAAGCTTTTAGGATCACAGCTCATTCCACCAGAGTGGTGGGTGCTTCCTGGGCCATAAGATTCAGGCCTCTGTGAAACAGCTGTGTAAGCTGGTGTCTTGTCCCTTTACACTTTTGTGTAACACTACCATGTCAATGTACTGGCTTTGGCTGAAGCCAGATTTAGTTGGAAAGTCCTACAGGCCATTGTGTCCATGTAGGTACCGTTATTGTATTCTTTTCCCAGTAACGTGTTTCCTATCCCTTAGTTTTCTGTGTGGGTGTCTATTGACACCTGTTTAATAATGTTTCTGTTAGAACTGGTTTGTGTTTTGACATTTATTTTCTCGTTCACTCTCTGGAATCCTGGTGGATTGCTTGGTGCATCCCTGTGGTTTCAGTGTTGCACATTGGACAAAAAAAGAAAAGGTGATTTTTGTGTACTTACCAATAAATCCTTTTCTTTTAGTCCATGTGGAGCATAGGACTACCCTTCTGGAGAAATAAAAGCTGTGTAAATGCTAGGCAGTGGGGTTCTTTTGGTTCAGGTGGCCCCCATTCTTGCCTCAAATTTGTTTTCTCTATATTTGCTGAGCTAGATTGGTTAAGGTTAAGTGGAGCAGGGAGTGAGTATCCGTCTCCAGGAAGCATTTTAAGGCAAGTGACCTGCCCTCCTGGCAGTATAGTACTTTAACCCATTGCTCCAGTGTTCCACATGGACTAAGATAAACGGGGGTCTCTATAAGTATAGATAAACTACTTTATTTCTGTACACAAAGAAAGCAACAAAGACAGACTTTGGGCTGTGAGAACTTCCTTCACTGAATGAAAGAATTAATGAATCAATATATTTATTTATATAGCACGACAAGTATATGCAGTGCTTTACAATTTAAGGATTTGGGCAATACAGGGTTACAAGTGCTTAGGAAAATTAAACACTGGACATGGGGTCCCTGCTCAAAAGCTTACAGTCTAAAGTAGTAAAGGGAGACATGCAGAGAACAAAAGGGTAGTGCGAAATACAGTGCTCAATTTCTTGTTGGGATAGGGGAACACAAGTAAATTATAGAAAAGACAAAAAAACAGAAGGCGCTCCTAGTGCAAAAACTTCTGGGATCAACCCTCACTTTCCCTTATCAAATATACTCACAATAGAGAGAGGTCAACACAACACTTATATGTCGGTTGACACATATGCTTAGGGGATATTTCTCACGCTGTCCCCCATACAGCAGTACAGGTGTTCCTCAACAGGGCTGCTCCTCAAAACCACTCCAAGAGTATGTAGTACATGCAACAAAAGAAGACAAAAGAGGGCGCCCAATAGTGCCTTTTATCCTTATTGGGAAATCAAAGGAGTATATTAAATATCTATACTCACAATTGTAGTGGCTGTGGACAGATTTCCATCCCACCACAGCAAATCCAACATGCAGAGAATACTCCCCTGTCTCTGCTCAGGGAACCAGATACTGGATAGGTTGATGTCAAAACGCTGCTTCTTGGTTGTTAAATCTTATTTTTATTTAAAAATTATATCCAACAATAGGACTATATAAAATTAAAATCACAATATGTATAAAACAAATGTTTAACAGGCTTAAAATAACGTTTCGTGGTTCACAGACCACTTCATCAGACTTGACTCTAGCCTAAATTCAATCAAAAAACTTTTTTGATTGAATTTAGGCTAGAGTCAAGTCTGATGAAGTGGTCTGTGAACCACGAAACGTTATTTTAAGCCTGTTAAACATTTGTTTTATACATATTGTGATTTTAATTTTATATAGTCCTATTGTTGGATATCATTTTTAAATAAAAATAAGATTTAACAACCAAGAAGCAGCGTTTTGACATCAACCTATCCAGTATCTGGTTCCCTGAGCAGAGACAGGGGAGTATTCTCTGCATGTTGGATTTGCTGTGGTGGGATGGAAATCTGTCCACAGCCACTACAATTGTGAGTATAGATATTTAATATACTCCTTTGATTTCCCAATAAGGATAAAAGGCACTATTGGGCGCCCTCTTTTGTCTTCTTTTGTTGCATAAGTAAATTATAAGAGCCTTGGATGTATGACGTCACTGCCTTCTAGCCTGTTGAAGCCTTGTTTTGAAGTTGTATTTTTAATCAATACTTGAAAACCTCAAAAGAAGTACAGTGGCACAGGCTGGGAGGTAGAGCATTCCATAGATAAGAAGCAATGAGGGAAAAGGGTTTGACAGGAGAGAGAGTTATAGACACAAAAGGAGCTGAGAGAAGAATGTCATTGGCTGATCGCAGATGTTGGGATAGAGTATAGCTGGAGATCAGAGTGGAAATGTAGGAAGGTGGGTAGAGGAGAGAAGAGTCTTCAGTGAGAGAAGTAGTATTTTATAAGATATCCGGAGTTTGATGGGCAACCTTTGGAATGAATGGAGAAGGGGGGGGGCAAAGACAAAGTAGGTGACAGTAAGGTAATAAGGTAATGCTGCAGAATTCTGTATTAGTTTAATTGTATGTAGTTGGGAAACAGGAAGACCAGAGAGAAGAAGGTTACAGTAGACCGTGCAGCATAGGATAAGTGTTTGTGCATGAATTTTAGTTGTTGAGGAACAGAGGAAGGGACAGACGTTTGCTATGTTAAGCAAGGGAAAGCAGCAACATTTGGGGTTAGCATTAATATGAGGAGAGAATGAGCAGGCAGCATCAATTATCACCCCTAGGCACCGTGCTTCTGATACAGGATTATGGTAGTGCCATTTACGGTTACCTGGAAGGGCACTACTGGGACAAGTATAGGTAGAATGAGGAGTTGTTCAGTTTCTGACGTGTAGAGTTTGAGGCATCTATGAGCCATCCAGTCTGAGATAGCCAGGAGGCAATCTATGACTTTAGATTGAACATCAGGAGTCAAAAAGCTTGGTGTCATCTACATAGAAGTGATATTTGAGTTTGAATAAGTTAATAAGTTCACTAAGTGTTATTGTGTATTAAGATAACAGAAGTGGTCCTAGAACAGAGCCTTGGGGATCATCAACAGAGAGGTGGATGGAAGAGGACAAAGATGTGTCAATGGATACACTGAAGGATTAGTTAGATAACAAGATAGCCATTTCAGGGCTGAGTTACAGATTCCTAAGGAGTAAAGAATTTGGGGGAGGAAAGCATGATCAACAGTGTCAAAAGCAGATGAGAGACCAAGCAGGATAAGTATTGAATAGTGAACTTGTGATTTGGCAATGTGTAGATCATAACAGTTTCTATTGAGTGAGCCATGTGAAAGCCAGATTTTAATGGCTTGAGCAGGCTGTGTACATTATGGAAGTCAAGTAGGCTAGGTGTTCTAAAAGCTTAGAGGCAAAAGGCAGAAGAGAAATTGGTCAATATCTAGAGGGTGTGGTGCTGTAAGGGGAATTGTTCTTGAGGATGGGTGTCACTATGGCATGTTTGAAGTCAATAGAAAAGGTAGCAGAGGCAAATGAGGAATTAAATATTTAATAGTATAGGGATTAGTGTGGGGGAGAGGGACTGGATGAGATGAGAGGGAATCGGACCAAGTGCACATGTAGTGTTGTGAGAGAAGAATAGCAGGTTATTCAATTCCTCTTCCATGACTCATGAGAAAGAGTCCAGCATGGCAGGAGGGTAACAGGGGGAGGATATTTACAAGGGAGTATATTTTCCCGGATATATTCCGCATTGGCTTTGAAGAAGTTAGCCAACTCTTGGGGTTATATAGAGTTTGGGAGGGAGGCAGATGTAGGGCGGAGGAAGGAGACAAAGGTAGAGAAAAGATGGCGGGAATTGGATCTATGCATATTAATTAGTTGTGAAAAGTATTGTTTTTTTTATCCAGGGACAGAGCAGAGTTAAAGCAGGGAAGGAAGAATTTGTAGTGACTTGAGGTTGCATGTGAAGTGGGGAGAGTAGGTGGGCATTGCAGAAGAAGAATGATCAGTGCTGAGTTTTACAAGGGGGTGATTGGATAATGGAAAAGTGGAGATATTAAAATCATAAAGCACACTGCCTCTAGTGAACACAAGGTCTAAGGAACTACCATCTTTGCGAGTACTAGCAGCCATCCACTGGTGTACTCCAAAAGCAGATGTTAGAGAGAATGTGGGCTGCCCAGGATACAGAGGGATCATCCACATGGCAGATTAAGTCCCCCAGGAGAAGGGAGGGTGTGAGTGATGACAGGAAAAAGGAAAGCCATGATTTAAATTCAGAAAGGAAATTTGAAGGTGTACTTGTGGAGGTAGGTGGGAGATAGATGACCGCAACCTTTAAAGAGACTGGAGCAAAAATACAGACAGCATGAAATTCAAAAAAGGTGAAGCAGAGTGAGGTGGAGGCAGAAGGTGTTTTAATGGCAGATCTTTAGAGTAACAGGCCTACGCTGCCCTCCACGTCCAGTTGTGTGTGGAGTGTGAAAGGAGAGACACCATAGGAGAATGGTGCCCTCTAATGCTATGTCAGATTGAGACAGCCAAGTTTTGGTTAGAACCAGTAACTGTAGAGAGCAAAAGAAAAACAGATCATGCACAGTGTTATATTTGTATATATCATCTATAAAGACAGTCCTTTGATACTTCATATAAAATTATTATACGTGAACTCTTTGTACAGAATACATAATTTCTCATACATTAACTCACTTATCTGAAGATGAAGTTTTGTTGCATAGTTCGGCCAAAGTACATTTAAGTTTGCTTGCCACGCTAAGGCACATCAGTCTATTATATCTTACCACCAAATTATTTATATTGCTTTATATCAAATACTCGAAGAAACATGATTATTTCCCTGTAATATCTCAGATTATGTATAGAGAACTGTGGCCTAAATCTAAAGTGCTAGAAAAATATGTCCAAGTGCAACTATGCAAGGATTACCAACTGTCCAACCTTTCCACCACGCTTCCATCTAGCTTTTTACCAAATCACTCAATGGTCCCTGCCTTTTTAAAAGTATTCCCTGATATTCAGAGTTGCATAGAACATGGGGATATTACTGGAGATATTTGTCTAAAGGCCTTTTATACAGTAGACCATAATATTCCAATAAATAAGCTCCAAAAGTCAGGTTTAGGTAATTGTTCTCTAAAGTGGTATCAACACGTCTTATCAGACAAAATACATTATGTTTCTATTGCTGGCAGTGTTTCCCTCCCACTTAAAGTAACATGCGGGTTCATCAAGGTCCAATTCTCAGCCCCCTTCTATTTTCAACAATCTACTCAGTTTGCAAAGCATCTTCTGTGCACACATATATTCAGACACCACCATAATCTACAGAAAATATATCTGAAGTTGAAACATGGATCACTAAAAACACTCTTCCTAAACACTAATGAAACAGTAACATTGGTATTTGATGCAAAACTCAAATTACATAAACTACACAATACCTATTTAACTATCGTAATAAAGTATAATAGTAACTCAGCCCCAGTCGACTCCTACAAATATCTTGGTATGTGACTAGACCCAACTTTACTTTTGGTCTTCACATTGATAAATTGGCATTCAAACTTTATCCTAAATTAAGTATTTTGTTTAGAAACAAATCCTGTCTAAGTCCCCTGGTAAGAAAATAAATTGTGCAACAGTTGTTAATGTCAGTCATCGATTATAGGGATGCAGTATATGCTTCTGCTCCACAAATCCATCTTTGCAAACTCAACACACTGTATAATTCATTATGCTGCTTTGAAATCCAATATAATTACAGTACGCGTCATACTGATATTTTTTAAAAAAAACTAAGTTGGGTAACTCAAATACTGGCATACCATTCACCTTTGTTGCCTAGTTTAAAACCCACTTCTCAGAAAGCTACCAGACTGCCTGAGCAGCTCATTCCAGCTCTCCACACTTCCTATAACCTCAGCTCCTCTGCCAGCAACTCAGTAACCTCTAAACTACAGGAAATAAGCAGGTCGATCTGCATTCTACAGAGCCATGAAAGCTTGGAATAACCTAGCCAAAAAATTTAGATCTTTTTCCCAGTTTAAAAATCCCTAAATTACTGCTTCTTTGTATTTAAAAACAAAATGTTGCTTAATACATAAAAGTTATTGTTATTTCTATTTATTGTTTTGTTTCTGTTTGTATATAAATGTGTAACATTGTAGAGTAAATGTTCTACACAGGACATACTTGAAATCGAGATAAATCTTAGTGTGTTCTTCCTGTTAAAACACTTTCTAAATAAAAAATAAATCTCTCTAATGTGAAAAGCTCTTAGTTATATGATTTATTGTGCATTGATGGTTACTTTTTTTTTAGGTATGTTAAAACATTAACGAGGTGGAGGATTCAGAGTGATTTGCGAAGTGGAGATTTATTTCAATCACCTGTCACATCTTAGTCTCTTAATATAGTTCTTGCTTTACATTAACAGCTGTGCGTGTAAATAGGAAAAATTGTCTTTTTTATATGTCCTCCATATTCCTCCTTTTTTTTTTTTTTATATTAATTTGTAACCTAACTTTTGCATATAATTAAGAGAAGAGCAGATAAACTGCCACTGACACACTGAGAACATTGCAGAACTCTGATTAGTGCATGAGTGAGGTGTGTAGGAGGTGTGTGTTAAAGTGTTAGTAATGTGCCAATATAAATAGCCTTTATTTTGTAGAGCTTCAAAAGTTGAATATAATGAAAAAAACCCCGCAATGGTTTGAGAGATATCTGCATACAAACTTTGATGTGTCCTGCTGTCAGCTATAAAGCTGGCAGCAGGAGATCCGTGACGGCCGACACAGAGGCTCTGCAGCAGAGTCGCAATCACGTTTTTTAAACGGAATGACTTCCTTGGAATGATCTAAAAAGTGTGCTTACAAAGAGGTACACTTTTTAGACCATTCCAGCGCAGTCATTCATTTTAAATAATGGGATTGCGGCTCTGCTGCAGAGCCTCTGTGTCGGCCGACACGGATCTCCTGCTGACAGCTTTACAGCTGACAGCAGGACACATCAAAGTTTGAATGCCGGTATCTCTCAAACCATAGCAGTCTGAGAGATACATTTTTTGCATTATATTCAACTTTTGAAGCTCTATAAAATAAAGGCCATTTATATTGGCACATTAGACAGAATAGATCAGTGCTCTCTTTGTGTCAATGTCAGTTTTTCTGCTTCCTTTACCATTTCTGTTACTTAACAGCAAACGAGAACTTACAAATTAAGAAATAAAGTTAATTATTGTAATGTGAAAAGTTGTAAACATGTCTATTGTTGTCAAAGGAGCACTAACAATGAAGAATGAATTGGGGTTATATACACTTAAAAATCCTGTTCTTCACTATAGTGTCTGTAAAAATTATTTATTTGTTTTCTGAGGCCTAATATCTAGTCTTTCATGCCTTTTCCATGGCTGCTAGTCATTATCTAGGACTATCTGCAAATGGACTGTAATAAGATAACAGCTTTTCTGAAAAGAAGAACACCGGGTATTGATTAACTGGCTTTAGTCTTTTCTCAATACAAACAGCACAAACCACGCCAAATAAAGGATCTCTGAACAGGACATTATATAAAAGCATTAAAAAGAAAGTTTAGCATTATATTTTAGGGGCTTAACATATGAATAATTCATTTTCACATATACTAGCTGTAAGTAGGTGATATTTAAAGTTATATCAACCTATTTTATTTTTACGGTGGTAATGCTCCTTTAAAGTAAGGTTTTATAACGTATTAGTTTGTTTTAATGTTGTTAGGCATATTTTGGGGGTAGATCTCCTCTTTCAATACTTTTTCAGATATAGCATTCATACAATAAAAATACCGAATGAATATTTTGATTAATTGAATTTCTCTTGTAATTTTCAACTGAAAATAATATTTCGGTTGTATATATATATAAATAAATATATATATATATATATATATATATATATATATATATATATATATATATATAAACCATTAAACATTATGAGATTAAGAACAATATGTAGGTTAAAAAGGAACAATTATGGAACTGCAAATAATAGTTAACAAAGTTCCCATTGCTTTAAATGTGGCTTTTTCTCTCTCATTTGCTAAAGGTCTCCACTGCATTGCAAAGCAATGTGTTAGTGACATCTCTGAGGTTAAATGCCCAATTTAAACAACGTTTTATTTGACCCTTTAGTGCAGTTGGTTTGTTCAAGAATTGCTCTTCTTTGTCTTTCAGAATACTGCCCTAGGTGTGCAGGATACAGAGAGCTAGACCACAAACCTTTAGCTATGATAGGTGGATTTTAGAAGAAAAGTACAGAGAAAATCGTCATTGCAAACACAACACAATTAACCCCTTGGATGCCAGAGATATTTCACATTTTCCGCTGTAAGACATTCATAAAATAGATTTTAAAGTTTGTGCATCAAATAAATAATTTCTGTATTCTAGCGATAATGATAATTCTTCTAACACCTTTTCCCTGGTTACTTCCCCCAGAATTGAGTGTGTTATGGTGCTTGGCACTCACCTGCAGCTTCACCTGGAGTCCTGAGCCTTTGAGTTGGAGAGAATGGGGCAATAGTGGGTTTGCCATTGCCTGCACTGAGACCTGCCTATAGTCAGGGTAAGTAACACTTGTTCACAATAAAGTAAATAAATACCTATAACCTTTGCAATTCTGAAGTATGCTTAACAACTGATAGAATAACTACTACACATTATAACCTTGTATGTTCCCTTCTGCTAGAAATGCATCTAATCTTCTCCTAAATGTATCCACTGTACCCGCCATTACCACATCCTTGAGCAAGGAATTCCACAAGTTAACATACATTACTGTTAAAAAAAAAAAAAAAGTTTCACTGCTGAAGTTGATACCTCTTTTCATCTAATCCTAAGAGGTGGCCTCTAGTTATTTGATCAGGCCATGCAATGAAAATCTCAATGGAGAGATGCTTGTATGGATCTAGGACAAATAACAATTCCCATTGATCTCCAGCATAGTCACACCAATTTAAATTGGGCTTTTAACCCCTTGAATAATAGAGAGGTATCCAATGCATTATGAAGCAATATGTTGGAGAGCTTTCTATCACTCCAAGGGTTAAAGGCATCATTTAAGTCAATGAGAAGTTTTGCAGACTGTAATTTCTCCTCTATGGTGTGAATGGTTTGCTTCAAAATTGACCACGATCTTTAGTACATTGGCCTCAATGATCTGCTGTTTTATCTTGCATGTTTCCTAACAACCAGCAGGTTATTTTGTATAAATATCAGTGTGTGTAAAATTTCATACTTTTTCCCAACATGGTTGCTTACACAACACTTTTTTATTTGGAACAACCTTAATCAATATTGTTCTAGATTAGATATATTAGAGGAGTTTTGTTGTGAAACATACAAAATATAAAGTAATTAAAAAAAAATAGCAACTAGCCACAACATAGTTAAGCGCACAGTATCATCAAAAATCAAAACTCTTGGTATGCATTTAAATATTGTATAATTCTAGCTGCCATTTGTATGAATTCTTTCTTTGGTAAGTGAATTCTAAAATCTGTCATAAACATAAATGTAGGGAGATTAGTGCCTACATTTGTTGTATTTTGTTTTCAAGCTTGTTACAGCAATTATCAGTTTTATGAGGACAGAACCATTCAATTTTCATTTCACAGAGACTCTTATCTCCTATTTTTTAGTTATCTTAATTATTACTAATGTTTCATTTATTCATGTGGAACATATATAAACAAATAAAGGTCAAATGGACATGCATGCATAGTTCCACACATTTCCCTAGGGGCATGGTCATCTATTTTACAAATGCTAAGACAAAAACTGAAGAAATTGCAGAACACATCAGGTGATGATTGAATATACAAGACTTTTTTTAATAAAGCTTGTTCAAATGACATTCCACTTATATAGAGGCAAATGGGTGAATGTATGAAAATGATTCTGTGCTAAATCAGGCACTAAAATAATTTTCTGACCCTACTTCTGCCTTACACCATTTTACTAAGCTAAAGGGATAGTAATACTTTATTCTTACTATCCTTCATATTGTAGGTATTTGCAAAATAAGTTAATAGCCCCCAGGTTCATCTCTCAAACCTTTATGGTTTGAGAGATAACCAAAGGCAAAGTTCCCCCCTCACTCCTCCTTCCCTGAAGTCAGCGTTGTGCTGACTGCAGGGGAAGTCTGTCGTACGACAGGCTTGCGGCTCTGCAGCTGAGCCGAGATCCTGTTAGTGACAAAGAATTATTTCACTTTGGTTTGCAAGCACATGTAGAAGACCATTTCAGTGAAATAATTCTTATTTTTTTTCTTCTAATTTTTATCTATTGTTGATTATTGGTGCAGTATTTATGTGTATTCTACAAATTCTGTTTAGGATGATATATATAATGGTATGAGGGTTATAATTTAAGTGCCAAATATAAAACAAACCAAAAAAATATAAATATGTAGACAAATATAATAAGCAGTGTTTGGTTATCAATATACTTTCTCTTACATCATATGTGGAACACAGGAACCATGGGGTAAAGTTTCCTCCTACAAGAGGTCAGGGCAGATGCCTTAATAGGCTCTCAGAGGTGAAGAATCCTTCCTGCTTCACTTTACCCCGCCAGTTGAATCCAATCTAATCCAGTTTTAAAAATGACCTCATGGAGTGTGCATGAGTCAAGATTCTCTCTCTCTCTCACAAGCCTCTTTTTTCGCAATGCATGAGATTGGTTTCTACTTCCTTGCATGTCACTAACCCTTTCTGTCAAATTCATACTTTTAACTTTATATAAGTACTCCTCATGCCCGATTGGTCCTCCTATGGATTTCTGTGGTTCTTTATGTTCCTTTTGCTCTGTGGCTCCCATATGACTTGTTTCCTCCTCAAGGCATTGTAGCCATTTCCTCACTTGAGGAAAGGGATGCTATTGAGGATTGTTATGTGGAAGATCCTGGCTCTCCTGCTGAGTGTCTCATCCAAGCTGTCCTGGAAACTCTGACAGCCTCCAAGCTCTCAAATTCCAGTTCTTCCCCTCATATTTGTAAAAGGCACAAAAAGGAGGCTACCTTTTTTCCTGTTTACCGCTCCTTAGACCAGATACTCCTGAATGAATAGAGAATGACTAACAAGAGATTGTTCCTTCCCAGATGTCTCTCTATCTCTCTCTCATATCAATTTTCTGCAGATAGAAGGTTAACTTTGAAGCCTCTAGTGCCATCTTATCTCCCACATGCGTATGGCCATGGCTGTTTGGAAGGATCAGCTTTTGGGAGCTGTCCAAGCATACACGCCTAAGGAAGATATTGCAAAAGCTGTCTCCAAGGTCCTTGAGACTAATGCGTATATGAGAGAAGCAGACTTTGCTGCTGCCATATTTACTGGGAAGGTCTCAGCGTTTACTGTTTCCACCCTTTGTCCTTTGTGGCCAAAGATCTGGTCTGCTGTCCAGTCTTCTAAATAGTCCACGGTACCACTTCTGTTCAAAGGTAAACAGTTTTTTGGCCTACAGCTGGAGTAGGCTTTTAGTCATGCAGATGGAGATAAGAGTGCTTTATTGTCTCAAGTGAATCCTAACATTCCTTCTTTCCATAAAAGACAAGCGTTTTTCCTTATCCGTGCCAATGTAGATTTGTGCTGAGGGCTTCTACCTCTTCAGCAGCCCGGGCTTGCCCTACCTTAAAACCCAAACAAGCCTGGACAGGCAAGAAGTCTGCTCAGAAGCGCACAAATGAAAAGTTTACCTCTGCATGACTCACAGGGGTCTGGTCTGCCTGAGGAAATAGGAGGTAATTTGTGTCTTTCTCATAGCACTAGTGCTTTTTCCCTGGTGGATCAGATGGTTTTACTGGTAATTTCAGAATGGTACCGCATAGAATTTAAGTCTGTTTCTTCCTTTTGTTTCCCTTTGTCCAGAGCTCTCTCGAACCTTTGTGGAGTCATCTATTCATAGACGCAGTCTCTTATCTGGTAGATATGTCAGTTTTGGTACCTTTTCCTACTCTGGAAAGGTTCATGGGACTTTATTCTAACCTCTTCATAGTTCTCAAATAAAGAGGTCAGATGCTCTTCCAGGCTAGACTCAGAGCTCCTTAATGGTGTTGTTCTTGCACTTAGGTCCAGGATTGTGTCCTTGCATTCCATCATCACTGCCATTTGTCTAGGGGAGCTTTTGGCCTCTCTGAACATAAATAACACTTACTTGCATATTCCCATCCATGCAGATCATCAGCACTTCCTGTGAGTTGCTTTTCTAGACTGTCCTTTTCAGTTTACCATCCTTCCCTTTGGCTTGGCCTCTGCTCTACACAGATCATGGCAGGATTGGCAACTCACATTCTTTCTCTAAATTCAGACTTTCATGTCTGTTCTGGAACAGCATGATTGGGCGTTTTCAGTTTCAACAAATCTTCTCTGGTTCTGTCCCTGGTACTCCTGTTTCTCGGTATTAGAATCAACACACTTCTGGAGAGTTATTCCTGTCAGAATGCAAGATTCCATAATTGCTTCACCATGTGTCTCAGGTCCTGATCCTCCATCCACGAGGGGAGCTGTAGTATATGATGGTGCTTGGTTATCTGGTCTTTGCACTGGAGGGAGTCCCATATGCACAATTTCGTACATGGGAGCTGCAACTGGACATTCTCAGGAACTGGCCCTGGCATTGGTGTCATCTCTTATGTGCCATGTATATAGCTGACTGAATGAAGGCTGCAGGGGTCTCACCTGTCACTGGGACATGCATTTGCCATTCTAAATTGGGTGATAGCCACAAGGTATGCTAGCATTATAGGCTGGAGTGCCACCTTGGGCCCTCAGATGGCTCAGGATCTTTTGAACTGGAGCTGGGGTCTTCTGTCCAACAGTGTTCTGGATCTTTGGGTGATCCACCTGGCTTTTCGGTGTTGGTCTCAGTCTCTCCAGGGATCCCCCTATGCAGATCCCAACAGTGTGACAATGTTGGACTACATCAGCTACCAGGGAGGGACCAGAAGTCAAGCTACATAGCCCAAGGTCCGACTGAGCCTCATATGGATGGAGATTCACATACAAGCTGTTTCCACTGTTTATACCCCGGGGTAGAAAATGTTGTGGCAGACTTTCTCAGTCTTCAGTGGCTGGATCCCGGGAATTGGGAGCTCAACCAGATGTTTTTTAATTCATCTCTATGGTCCTTTAATGGTGGACCTAATTGTCTCTTGATTGAACTACAAGGTTTCTCAATTAAGTTCCAGATGCTGGGACCCTGTAGCTCTTGCGGTGGACGAGATAATCATACAATCACATTTCCCCTGTCGCATGTGTTTCAGCCGTTTCTCCTGATTCTTGTTGTGATGCGGAAAATCTTGATGGAATTGGCTCATATAATTCTCATCACTCCATTCTGGCCCCATTGGGCCTGTTTTTTAGCTCTTCTGACTCTATCCATGTTAAAAATGTTACGGCCCCTTTCCTGATTTTCAATCAAAATATTAGTTACAATCGAATCATCTCTTTGCTTTCTTGCAGACTAAACATTATATCCAGTCTCTATTGCCCACTGTGCTTAGGCAGTTGGATGATAATCCACTGGATTTCCTGATCCAAAAACTTTCGGCTACATCCTTCAAAACCTCACGCGTATACAGGGCACTTTTCACAATGGCTCATGCTACCCGAGATCAATTGGCCTCCAGTAAGTGGTTGGTGGACATACCAATGTTAACGGTGGACGCCCTGGAGTACAATTTTCTACCACATTTGCGCTGCTGTCCTTCTGCTTATTTTCATGATCTCTCTTATAGGCTGCTATATAGAATTTACGTGACCCTACACATGCCCTAAATGTAGTGAAGCATGTGCAACTCTGCTTCATATGGTCCCCCTGTTTTCTCCTTTTGGTCTGAGGTCCTTTCTCACTTTAAGACTAAAATTGGAATACCAATAGTTGCTAACACCCCTTCATTTCTTTTGGGAATTTATAACTGTTTA
The DNA here is from genome assembly GCA_037306005.1 of Rhinophrynus dorsalis. NCBI lineage: Eukaryota > Metazoa > Chordata > Amphibia > Anura > Rhinophrynidae > Rhinophrynus > Rhinophrynus dorsalis. The sequence goes on along the minus strand of JBBDGT010000097.1, from coordinate 13,388 downwards.
GCTCATCTACCAGCCAACCAGGTTTGGTTGCTTGACTTTGTGATTCTGGTAGCGCTGAAGTGCATTCTTACAAACTGGCTGTCTTCTTGACCTCCTCTTCTCATACATTGGATACTGAAACTCTTTCATTTCACTAGACTGCACTGGACTTTGGCCTTTTCAGACAAGGAGGTGTTGGGTGCCCGTTTCATAGCTTTGTGGGAACCTTTCATTCTTACTCTACCCTCTACTAGACAAGCTGTGTTCTATAGCTGCTTTCAATACACTAAGTGGATGGGAGAGGGATTACTGACTGACACTACTCTGGATGCTCTTCTGGAATCGGGAGATGGAGTTGTTAACTCCTCACTTCTGTGTCTCTTGGAGTTAGATATGGGGGGGTTCGGACGATGGCTAGTACCCTTTTGGTGACTCTTTCATGTCTTTCATACTGGGGTGGTCTTGGGGGGGATTCAGTTCCCCCTGGGATGTGCACATGTTTGTTTGTTTATGAGTTTGTTTGTTATCTGTTGTTCTCAAGTGGGTGGCGACAAACCTGGATTACACCTGTACATGAGATGGTTTGTCGGGGGTGCCAGACAGACCATACTGTCATCTTACTACTACTACCCATTCTGTCCCTCCTCCTGGTTTCTTATATTGCAATTCATTAAGGTCTGTGTGTGACATTACTGCTGTATTACTCTCTAGTTCCGGGTGAGCTGGCACCTGGGTCATTATCATGTTGTAGGTTCTATTTTAGCCCACCTGCTTCCAGACCTTTTGACTCAGGGTCTGCTATATCATCCAGAGGTAGAGAAGATGGATTTTGATAGCTTGGCTCTTGAAGCCAGCATCCCAAAGAAGAAGTTTTTTCTGACTCTGTCTTTGCCACTACATTAAAGGCTTGTAAGCCAGTTTCATCCAAGGAGTACTATAGGTTATGGTCCCTGTTATGTAAGCGGTATGAAGATCAGTGGCCACATCCTTTTCATCTTCTAGCAGGTTTGATGTTTCTTCAGGATGGCTTTCAAAAAGGACTTGGTCTTAGTTCTATTAAAGTCCAGACTTCAGCTCTTTCTTTCTTTTTTTCCAGAGGCAAATTGACTTATTGCCACATGTGCAGAGTTTTGTGCAAGGGGTGGTCCATGGCTAGACGGTCTTTCTAGATCCCATTCCTCTGTGGGAGTTGACCTGTGCGCTGGGAATTCTTCAGAAGGCTCCTTTTGAGCCTTTATTTGGCTTAGTCCATGTGGAACACGGAACTTCCTGGAAAACAGCTGCTTGAGTCCTGGTCAGGGAGGTCCTCTTGAGTACTCTAATTCAGGGAATTCTCTTTCCTGCTTTGCTTTTGTGTTCTTAGATATTTGCTCTATGTTAAAACTGGATTAGACCAGATTTGACTGCTGGGGCTAAATGAGTATTCGCCTCTAAAGGCAAGTGCCTTGCTCTCCTGAATGATGAAGCTTTGCTCCATGGTTCCTGTGTTCCACATAGACTAAGAGAAAAGTAGGTATCCTTTTCTATTAACCTTTGAGTGCCAGAGGGGTATACAATGCATGGCTTTGCAATGAGTTGCACACCCCACTGGCATGCAAAGTCTTGACAATCCCTTGCTTTTAAAGGCTCTCAGAGATGAAGACTCCTTCCTGTTGCACTTTACCAACAATTTATACCTCCGGCCCTCAAGGGGTTAATAGAAAAGCGGAAAACACTGAAAACTAGTATAAGTAGTTTTGAGCCCAACTACTTGGAGATTTAGGGTCTCTCTGATAATTATGATTTTTACAGGTGTCCCCAGTTGTGACAAGAGTCATAGTGGATGTTCTGTTGTTCAGTCCTTCAGTCTTTTAACCCACAGTGTCCTCTATTTTTGCTGTATGTAAGAACCTCCACTGAAAGCAGCAGTGATCTAATGCAGAGTGTCTCATCCTAGGCAGTTGCGGTTAGCAAGGAGACATGTAAAAGTCAGCTGTTATGGTAATTGTGGGTTACGCTGGGGATAGATGGAGGACATGTGTTAAAGGAGGCCCTCTAGCTGTGGGGTAATCATGACATTCTTGGGAAAGATATCACCCTATAAGAGTAAGTTGGGCTCCCCTCAAAATTTGGAGCTTTAGACAGCTGCCTACTCTACTATGGGAAATCCAGGTCTATTCTCAGACCTGTCCTTAGTGACTACAAACAGGCCATGTCATGTCATTATGATTTCCCTCCTTCAGCACAGGTCTGTAAATCATATGTTCAGTCATTTTAATTATCTCACCTGTGGTCAAGCAGGGAAATCCCAAAGATATGGCCGGTTAGTAAACTCTGAGGAGAAGGATGGAACCACGTCACTATGGTGCAGGTGATTAGCACCAAAATTGTTCTGGCTCTTCGTAGTGCATCAACCTCTTTATGTTTCACATCTCATTACAATGAGGTAAAATGTGACATGCAGACAGGAATATATGGCACCTTCCTATGACCATTAAAAACCTATGTTCTGCCTATATTGCTGTGATGAATAGGGAAGCAAACTGGATTCACCCAGCTCTTTGTTACTGATTGCTGTTTTAGTGGATGTGAAATTTATTTGCAATTCTCTAATGATAGAAAATACAAAAGGTATACACTAGCTCTAAACCTCTGCTCTAATGAAAATACGTCCTTTATGGCGTTTGAATCACCATAGCAACAAAATAGAAAACATGTATTTTTACAGCTAATTCTGTTCAATTTAACAACAAATATGACTTTTGCGTTAGATGCCACTGTTGAGTATAATACAAGGTTGCCCCAGTTGTCTTAAGATGAGCTATAGATGGTTTCTATGAAGGACCTTGGTAAACCATCTTGCCAAACATTTTCTATTCCATCTTGGTGGCATGGAAACTCTCATGATCCCTCTGTTTTTATTATATTAATTTTGAACATATGCAGCACCTGACATCAGCTTGGATCAGAATTCTATTCAGGCAGAGTAGGCTGCCACGTAAGGTGTCTAATTGTGATTGAATCTTCAGACTTTATGCATATTCCCACCTTTGCTGAGTCATGGGTATGGCCCGCGCAATGAACTTAGAAGCACTGGAGGAGGTAGGAAAGACCAGCTGCACGACAAGGACCAAATAGAAAGTCCCATGGATTTTAACCCTTTAAATAATAAAAAGTCTTCAATGCATTGCTTTAAATTGGAATTTGGGGAATGTTTATTTCACCCCTATGGAGCAATTGGCATGCTTGAGAATTACTCTAATCCTTCTTCATACACCATCACTGGGTTTATATGCCTCTTTTCTGGCCAGATTATTTTACCACTTGTGTGGTAGAGAGGTCTCCACCACATTGCAAAGCAACCCATTGTATAGCTCTCTAGCATTCAAGGGTTAAAAGACAAATTTAAATCAATAGCTATTTCCATTTTGTCCCTACTGTGTAGTTGATTTGCTCCAGGAATGCACCTCTTTAACTTCTTGAATATAGCCCATAGTTTACTAGGTGGGGAGCCAGTGTGATCTATGACTCTTAATTCTAAAGAAGCTTTAGGAACCTTGAAAACAGTTTAGCAACTACACTAAAGAAGCTACATATGGCCCAATGGCCCAAATTTATAAAAGCAAACTAAAGTTATTCTGGAGTAAACTAACCGCCATAAGGGACAAAATTAGCATTTCTAAATTCCCATGCACTTGATTAGAGCTTTTTAACCCCTTGATGTATCCAATGCATTGCTTTACAACAGAATTTTTTTTTTGTGTGTGTGGTGAGAAATTTTACTACAATCGGAAACCACAAAAAAAACACCAACGGTTTAGAACTGGATGACTTGACCCTTTTTCTTCTTGTCCCCTTCCAGCTCGAAGTGCTTGCATCTCTTGATTGCCAACATCCCTTTGGATCGGCAATTTGAATCCACACACTCCAACCTCAAAACAATGTTTTTTGTGGTCTTTGCCTTCTTCGTGAAGATTGGCTTAGTCTGCCTACCATAGCCACTTTGCTTGCGACCATAACTCCTCTTTCCCCGGGCATACAGGGAGTCTTTCCCCTTCTTATACTGGGTTACTTTGTCGGGCTGATGTTACCCACATTTTTTGCAGTAGGTTCGACGGGTCTTTGGGACATTCACCATCTTCATCTCTCGTGTAGAGAAGAGAACTACAACAGGAATTTTTATTTGTCCTCTATAGTGTTGTTGGTTTATTCCAGAATAACTCCATATTGCGGCCAGCAATTTGCTCAGAGTTTTGGCCATAAACATACCGCTAAACATCACTTATTATTATCTGTAGTAAATCCCAGGTTATTTATTGGTGAGATTTAGGATTTTATGCGCAGACTTGTTTGTTTACTTACTGCATAATATAACATAGATTTACGGAACAACATGTATCAGATAAAATGGACTGGCACACAGGTCCTTCATATAAATGAAAGGGTATTCAGCATGCTCAAGGTTTCAACTAGACTGCAGTCTAACCCTGACCAGAAATATTGACCACGCTGAATAAACTTTCACCTATATGCTAGTCCATTTTATCTGCTATTTATATATATATATATATATATATATATATATATATATATATATATATATATATATATATATATATAAAACGTGACTGGATATAGGTCATTACACGGAGGCTGATGCACTAAGAAATGAAGCAATTCTAGAGCAAACTAAAGGCATAACTGGTTACAAATAAAACTTCCCTTTTGATTTAAAGGGCAAATATAAACATATAGTGGCTCTCCTGGCAGATGTGCTCCCTTGGGATTAGGGGTTAAAGGGTTAAGAATCAGAGAGGTGCTCATATAGGGTGGCCATATTGCATATAGGTCCTGCATCCTTGGCCACCCTTTTCATGACAATACAAAGTCCTGTAATGAAGACTACAATGATTTTACCTCCTACCCCTTCTCTTTCATTTCTTCTGTCCCCACTCTCTCAGAGTCACTGTTCTCTACCATTTTTCAGGGCCATCAAAACAAATTTAGACCATTTTGTTGCTTGGTTTCCACGTTTTCTGTACTCTGACTTAACTTAACTTTCCTTAACTTAACTTAACTTTCCTCTGTGACTTCAATGTTCTTTTGATAACACCACCTCTTCCCACAAGGCTCTATTCTTGACCCCCTTCTCTTTATAAACTTCATCCTAGGAAAACGCATAAACTCTAATAGCTTGTGCTATCGTCTTTATGCTGATTATGCTTAAAGTGGAACTTTCACCTTCATTCAAGTTTGCTTATTTGAAAACTACATTAAAACCTGCCTATGTGTCATGTTAGCCAAAAGACCAGCAAGAGTACTGTTATAAGATAGTCATACTTGTTACCATATGCTGATTATGCTCATTGTGGTACCCATGTGGTATCGATGACTTTTCATATGCCAGGAAATGTTCACTTTCACTTTTGCCAGAAATAAAATTGTGAATATCTTGACCTAAGCTATACATCTGCTGGAATCTTGCTCAACATGACACATAGGCAGTTTTGAATGACGGTTTCAAATATGTAAAGAAAATTCAAGTTGATAGGTCCACTTTAAATATTCATCTCCTCGCCTCCCCAGATCTCTCTCTCCCCCTCTCTCTCTCTCTCTCTCTCTCTCATTTTATCAGTCATGACTTACGTCTCCATCTTCCTTTCTTCTTGAATGTCCTATAGCTTAATTTATACAAAACTGAACTGATCATTTACCTCACTTTCTCATCCCCAACCCCCTATTTCTTCCTTTCATTTAATAGCTCAAACACTACACCTACCTCACATGTTCATTGTCTAGCAGTTATCATTGACTCTTCTGTCTCCTTTATCCCTCACATCCAATCCTTCTCGAAGTATTGCCATCTCCAGCTAATATAAATTGTACAAATTTGCTCAGTTCTCAGCCCAAATGCCACCAAATCTCTCACCCATTCACTATTCATTCATCATCTTGATTATTGCAAGCTTCATCTAACCAGACTGCCACTAAACCACCTCTTTCCACTTCAGTCTATCCATAATGCTGCTGCCAGACTTATCTACCAACCCATTGATCCTCAGCTCATCCAAATATTCTCCAAGACACTCAATGCACTCTTAACCTTCTCTCACTTACATCTACAAGACTACTCTGGAGCTGTACCCCAAATATGGAACTCCCTGGCAATCAATATCAGACTTTCACCCAACTTTATTAGTTTCAAGCTCTCTCTAAAAACACAACTTTTCACACAAACTTTTTCCCGTACTTATTTGTTCTTTCACTCTCTTCTTGGTCCAGCTGTTCATCTTATCTAATTTTACTCTCCCTTTTAGATTGTAATCTCCCATGTGCAGGGTCCCCCTCTACTATTTGTTTTGATCAGGTTCTGTATATCATTGTATGCTCTCACACCTATTGTGCACAGTGCTGTGGATTTTGTTGGTGATCAATAAATAAAGGATAATAATAATAAACATAACTGGGAGACCTGCATATTGATTACTCAGACAAAAAGTGAGACCTGTACTGTGCCACAGAAAAAAGACCATTGTGCATAGTTCTAACCAGTAGAGGAGAGAACTGAGCCCCATAGCCTACCTCCACAAAGGAGCTACAATGCTCACTTTATTCACAGAAGTCAATGGGAAGTTCTTCCTCTAGAAGTTTCAGGTTGTGCACTGACATTCAGTGATGTCAGCATGGGCCACACAGTATCCCATTACCTGACCCACTCAGCCACAGTAGAGCTGTGAAGAAGTGCTGTGCTGCTTTTATCTTGGTAGTGTATCTGAATGGAAGAAAGGGAATGTGGTCACCCTAGTGTGTGATGCATTGCAAAGCAACATGCTACACACCCCTCTGGACCATATGGGGTTAACCAACGTTAATAAAAATGTAAGTTTCCATTCTGTTGTTAGTTTTGCAGTGATACGAATGTTTGTCTTATTGGCGGTGTTTACAGCTGCTTCTTTATAGTTCTGAATAGAGAAGTCAAGTCATTTGCTGCTGGGAGAAAATGAACATTTGTGTTTTTAGAACAACAGTTCCATTCTGTTCAAATCCCAATAAACCAGGATTATTTTGGTGCTCACTCACTTGGTCCACAAAACCCTTTTTGTTACTAATTGCCTTTCCCTTTGTCACTCAGATCAAATCTGCAATTATGAAATCATCCAGCAGTTTCTACTGTGAAAAGATATTTTTGTAAAATACTTTTGAAGGTGGCTACATAAATGATGCCTTGCAGCTGACATTCATCAAAAACATTATGGAGAATACGGGGCATATATGAAACAGCTAAAGAGGGGCAAGTAAACTATAATATAGTAACATAGTTAATGAGGCTGAAAAAGACATGCATCCATTAAGTTCAGCCCATGCCAAACCATTCCTATTAATCCAGAGGAAGGCAAAAAACAAAACAAAACATTGAAGCCATTTCCAATTAAGCCCCAAATGGGTAAAGAAATCCCTTCCTGACTCTAATAGCAGTCAGGTAGTTCCCTGGATCAACACCCTGTCTGCTTGGAAGCCAACTGTCATAATTCTCAAGACTGTTCTGTGCAAGATATGTATTCATAATGTTTTTGAACACAAGTATAATATCTACAAGCACATTATCCAGAGGCAAAGAATACCATAACTTTACTGCCCTTACTAAAAAACCCTTCATTTGCTTTAGTCAAAAGAGCCTTTCCTCTAGACTTAAAGTTTGACCTCTTGTTCTTCACTCAGATCTTTAAGTTGATTGTTCATTGGATAATTCTTTGTATTGACCTTTAATATATTTGTATATCACCTCTTAGATGCCTCTTTTCTAATGTAAACAAACCCAGCTTTGCTAGTCTCTCTTTATAACCCAGATAATCCAATCCAAAGTTTTGTTGCATATACTTTTTCCAGTTCGATAATGTATTTTTTAAGAACTGTTGCCCAAAACTGTACTCCATATTCCAGATGAGGCCTAACCAATGATTTATATAGAGGTAGAATTATATTTGCATCACATGCATCTATACCTCTTTTTTATACAGGATAGTAATAATAATCATTACTAGTATTTATATAGCCCCTTTCTCTCAGTGGGACTAAAAGCGCTTTTAGCGCACACTCTTGGAATTAATCAGATCTTCAGCTGAACAATAGATGTTATTATTACCTCGAACTCGGAAGGATGAAAGGCTGAGTTTACCCTGCCGGGAATCGTACCTGCAACCTTGCATTGGTTTTCATTTTGTTATAGATCTCTCTATTATTCAGTGGGCTCAAAAGAAGGATGCATTGTGTCTGTCCCTGTTTACTAAGGGCCCAATATAGGTTATAGACAGCAGTGTGCTGTTCAACTGTTGGGACTCATGACCCCCAGCATTCCAAATGAGATGGCTAGCTAGGGTTTCTGTGATTCTGGGAGCCCCAAACACTGGAGAGCATACAGTTGAATACATCTTGTATTGGGCCCTTACTTCATATGGAAACTTCCCAAGTCAGGGGAGAATCATCATCTGGCTTCACAACTGATTGGGTCTGTGGCTCCTAACTTCAGCTAACAAGCAATAGCTAGCTAAAATCTGTATGCCACAACAGCTGGAAAGCTCATGCCTGACTACACCATTTGGTGCCTTTAGTACATATGATAGATTCTTACATCAGGGTGCATTCAGCCATGGGCTCTCCATCTGTTGGTGCCACAACTACCAGCCAGACATTAGTTATTAGGGATTCTGGGAGTTGTATACCATAACAGCTGGATAGATCACTGCTGACTATATTCTATGTTCTGCCCTTAGTGCATGTGGCAAATCCCTTAGTCTGGTGATTTCAACCTTGGGTTACCCAGCTTTTGAAGCCTGACTTCCCACATCCCCTAATAGCCAATATCTACCAAGGGATACTAGAGAACTACCAACAATTGAATATTCCACAGCTGAATACACCCAGACAGAGGAATTATACATATGTACTAAGCTCCCAAATAAAGGTGAATTGAACAGCGGGCTCTCCAGCTTTTGATGACAAACAATTGTGAGAAGCACCCATCAAGCGTGAACAAGGTAAAGTGGCTTGTTCTAGGCATGGTAGCCTCTCAATGGTGCTACAACTCACATTTTTCACTCCCATGTGAATGGTTCGGCCTATGTGGGCTCGTCGGTGTGGTGCAACTGATTCCCTCTAGGCACATGGAAGCAAGGGCCCATGCCTGGGATACCATTATACTTTGGGAGACAAACAGTTATGAAGAGCACCCATCAAGTGTGAACAAGGTAAAGTGGCTTGTTCTAGTCATAGTAACCTCTTAATGGTGCTACAACTCACATTTTCCACTAGCATGTGCTATTGCAGAGAGGAAACTTCCATATTCATATCAGACTGGTCCCGCCCTCAAACAGTCCAGCTCCAAAATGTCAGACAAAGCCTCTCTGCACAAAAAAAAAAAATCAACAAAACCACAAATGTACAATGTGGTGCAGCTGATTCCTTTTAGGCACATGGAAACAGGGCCCATGCCTGGAATGCCCTTATACTTTGGGAGACAAACAATTGTGAACAGCAACCTAAAGCAGGAACAAGGTAAATGGCTTTTTGTAGGCATGGTAGCCTCTTAATGGTGCTACAACTCACATTTTTCACTCCCATGAGCCATTGCAGAGATAAAATTTCCATATTCATGTCAGACAGCCCATCTCCAAAATGTCAAGCAAATCCTCTCTACATGAGGGAGTCTGCAAAACCACAGAGACGTACGTTTCGGCCTATGTGTGCCTCGTCGGTGTGGTGCAACTGATTCTCTCGAGGCACATGGAAGCAAGGGCCCATGCCTGGGATACCATTATACTTTGGGAGACAGTTATGAGGAGCACCCATCAAGTGTGAACAAGGTAAAGTGGCTTGTTCTAGGCATGGTAGCCTCTCAATGGTGCTACAACTCATGTTTTTCACTCCCATTTGCCGTTGCAGAGAGAAAATTTCCATATTCATATCAGACTGGTCTAGCCTCCAGACAGTCCAGCTCTGAAATGTCAGTCTAATCCTCTTTGCACGAGAGACTCAGCAAAACCACAGACGTAGATTTTGACCTATGTGAACCTCGTCGGTGTGGTGCAGCTGATTTCCCCTAGGCACATGGAAGCAAGGGCCCATGCCTGGGGTTCCTTATACTTTGGGAGACAATTGTGAGGAGCTCCCATTAAGCGCGAACAAGGTAAAGTGGCTTGTTCTAGGCATGGTAACCTCTTACTGGTGCTACAACTCACATTTTTCCACTAGTGTATGCCATTGCAGAGAGAAAATTTCCATATTCATATCAGACTGGTCCCACCCTCAAACAGTGCAGCTCCAAAAATATCAGGCAAATCCTCTCTGCATGAAAGAAAAGAAAAAGAAAAAAAAAAAATCAGCAAAACCACAAATGTACATTTGACCCTATGTGGGCCTCATTAATGTGGTGCAGCTGATTCCTTTTAGGCACATGGAAGCAAGGGCCCATGCCTGGGATGCCCTTAATCTTTGGGAGACAAAAAATTGTGAGGAGCACCCAAAAGCACAAACAAGGTAAAGTAGCTTATTGTAGGCATGGTAGCCTCTCAATGGTGCTACAACTCACGTTTTTCATTCCCATGTGCCATTGCAGAGAGAAAATTTTGATATTCATATGAGACAGCTCATCTCCGAAATGTCAAGTAAATCCTCTCTGCATAAGAGAGTCTGCAAAACCACAGACGTACGCTTCGGCCTATGTGGGCCTCGTCAGTGTAGTGCAGCTGATTCCCTCTAAGCACATGGAAGCAAGCGCCCATGCTTGGGATCCCCATATATTTTTGGAGAGGCTTGTTCTAGGCATAATAGCCCCTCAATGGCGCTACAACTCACATTTTTCATTCCCATGTGCCATTTCAGTGAGAAAATTTCAATATTCATATCAGACTGGACCCACCCTCAGACAGTCCAGCTCTGAAATATCAGGCAAATCCACTCTGTACAAGAAAATCAGCAAAACCACAAATGTATGTTTCAGCCTATGTGGGCCTCATCATTGTGGTACAGCTGATTCTCTCTAGCCACATGGAAGCAAGGGCCCATGCCTGGGTTGCCCTTAAACTTTGGGAGACAAACAATTGTGTAGAGCACAGTAAAGCGCAAACTAAGTAAAATGGCTTGTTCTAGGCACAGTAGCCTCTCAATGGTGCTACAACTCACGTTTTCCACTCCTATGTACCATTGCAGAGATAAAATGTCCATATTCATATCAGACTGGTCCCTCCATCAGATAGTCCAGCTCTGAAACATCGGGCAAATCCTCTCTGAACAAGAGAATCAAGAAAACCACAGATGTACGTGTCAGCCTACGTGGGTCTCATCATTGTGGTGCAGCTGATTCCCTCTAGGCACAATGAAGCAAGGGTCCATGCCTGGGATGCCCGTATACTTTGGGAGACAAACAATTGTGAGGAGCACCCATCAAGTGCAAAAAAGCTAAAGTTGCTTGTTCTAGGCATGGTAGCCTCCCAATAATGCTACAACTCACATTTTTTCACTCCCACAAACCATTGCAGAGAGAAAATGTCTATATTCATATCAGACTGGTCCCGCCCTCATACAGTCCAGCTAAAAAATGTCAGGCAAATCCTCTCTGCATGAGTGAGAGGCCGCTGATTCCCTCTAGCCACATGGAAGCAAAGGTCCATGCCTGGGATGCCCTTATATTTTGGAAGACAAACAATTGTTTGGAGCACCCATCAAGCACAAACAAGGTAAAGTGGCTTGTTCTAGGCATGGTAGCCTCTCAATGGTGCTACAACTCACATTTTTCACTCCCATGTGCCATTACAGAGAGAAAATTTCCATATTCATATCAGACTGGTCCCAGCCTCAGACAGTCCAGCTCCAAAACATCAAGCTAATATTCTTTGCGCAAGATAATCAGCAAGACCACAGACATACATTTTGGCCTATGCTGGCCTCATCGATGTGATGTGACTTATTCCATACAAGTGCATGGAAGAAAGGACCCATGCCTTGGATGCCCTTATACTTTGGGAGACAAACAATTATGAGAAGCTCCCTTAAGCACGAACAAGGTAAAGTGGCTTGTTCTAAGCATGGTAGCCTCTCAAAGGTGCTGCAACTGATGTTTTTTCCACTCCCATGTGCCATTGCAGAGAGGAAATTTCTATATTCATATCAGACTGGTCCTGCCATCAGACAGTCCAGCTCCAAAATGTCAAGCAAAACCACAGACGTACATTTCGGCCTAAGTGGGCCTCTTCGCTGTGGTGCAGCTGATTCCCTCTAGACACATGGAAGCAAGAGCCCATGACTGGGATGCCCTTATACTTTGTGAGGAGCACCCATCAAGTGCGAACAGGGTAAAGTGGCTTGTTCTAGGCTTGGTAGTCTCTCAATAATGCTACAACTCACGTTTTTCACTCCCACAAACCATTGCAGAGATAAAATGTCTATATTCATATCAGACTGGTCCCGCCCTCAGACAGTACAGCTTAGAAATGTCAGGCAAATCCTCTCTGCACAAGAGAATCAGCAAAACCGCAGACGTACGTTTTGGCCTATGTGGGCCTCATCAGTGAGAGGCCGCTGATTCCCTCTAGTCACATGGAAGCAAAGGTCCATGCCTGGGATGCCCTTATATTTTGGAAGACAAACAATTGTTAGGAGCACCCATCAAGCGCAAACAAGGTAAAGTGGCTTGTTCTAGGCATGGTAGCCTTTCAATGGTGCTACAACTCACATTTTTCACTCCCATGTGCCATTACAGAGAGAAAATTTCCATATTCATATTAGACTGGTCCCAGCCTCAGACAGTCCAGCTCCAAAACATCAGGCTAATCTTCTTTGCACAAGAGAATCAGCAAGACCACAGACATACATTTTGGCCTATGTTGGCCTCATCGGTGTGATGTGGCTTATTCCATATAAGTGCATGGAGGAAAGGACCCATGCCTTGGATGCCCTTATACTTTGGGAGACAAACAATTGTGAGAAGCTCCCTTAAGCACGAACAAGGTAAAGTGGCTTGTTCTAAGCATGGTAGCCTCTCAAAGGTGCTGCAACTGATGTTTTTTCCACTCCCATGTGCCATTGCAGAGAGGAAATTTCCATATTCATATCAGACTGGTCCTGCCATCAGACAGTCCAGCTCCAAAATGTCAAGCAAAACCACAGATGTACATATTGGCCTAAGTGGGCCTCTTCGCTGTGGTGCAGCTGATTCCCTCTAGACACATGGAAGCAAGAGCCCATGACTGGGATGCCCTTATACTTTGTGAGGAGCACCCATCAAGTGCGAACAAGGTAAAGTGGCTTGTTCTAGGCTTGGTAGTCTCTCAATAGTGCTACAACTCATGTTTTTCACTCCCATATTCCTATCAGACTGGTCTCGGCCTCAGACAGTCCAGCACCGAAATGTCAGTCTAATCCTCTATGCACGAATA
>JBBDGT010000024.1:0-38597 GCA_037306005.1 Rhinophrynus dorsalis | reverse complement strand
TAGAAGACACAACTGGTACACAGACCTCTAACTTCCACCTAATACAGACATCAGGGACATAAACCTCTTAGTAAGGACACACAACTGGTACACAGACCTCTAACTTCCACCTAATACAGACGGGTCATAAACCTCTTAGTAAGGACACAACTGGTACACAGACCTCTAACTTCCACCTAATACAGACATCAGGGTCATAAACCTCTTAGTAAGGACACACAACTGGTACACAGACATCTAACTTCCACCTAATACAGACATCAGGGACATAAACCTCTTAGTAAGGACACAACTGGTACACAGACCTCTAACTTCCACCTAATACAGACATCAGGGACATAAACCTCTTAGTAAGGAGACACAACTGTGTTAGCAAAATGCTTTTCTCTGTCGTCCAATACAGGTTACTGGTAACTTTGGATAGGCAATCCGCCCCTTTAATTAGGCAGGAACAATTCTAAAATTTACTGCAGGGGGTGACGCCTACCTTCCCTTCTTGGCTGCAGCTAGCCAACCAGCCCCAGTAAGATTTGTTCCTTGGTGAAGTGTTTTGGAGCAGGTTTATGTGGTAACTTAACCCTTTAGCTGCTGGTTTTGCATCTTTTTTTTTGGGGGGGGGTCTTGACACTTTTCCTACTGGGTTCAGTGTTTTTTGGGTCTTTTAACTTGTTCTAGTGATATTTCATTTACTTTTATTTTATAATTTCAAAATTTGAGTAAAGGCGTGCTTTACCACATAGGCGCCATTGCTCCATTCACTCCTATGGGACTGTACAGTTTGGGACATATCTCTGCAACCGCTTAGCGTAGCAACTTCAGAGATGGCTCATTTTATTCGTCTGCCCTTGCTCTGTCATTCAGTTAATGTGTGTGTTGGGGGGCTCCGGGCACTGTTGTGGTACTTTTTCTGGGCAAACTACATTTCTCATGAGCACTTTGCACGCTCGTTTCTGATTGGCTCCCACCACGGAAGCCATTTTGTGCCTTTTCCAGAACAAGTATCCTACGCAGGGCTTGGACTTTCCTTCTCTCCTCTGCAGATTAACCCTTCGCCTGCCAGATCAGCTTATTTTAGCGATTTCTTGGGTGAAATATTAATCTTACACACTGTAATTGGGTGATTCCTTATACTATAAACGTTTTTGACACTGTGAGTGTCTAATCCATTGGAGCTTGGGGCCAGGCCTAAGCCTAAGGATGCTGAGGTCTCTGTGTCCGCTATTGCACATTGCTCCTCGTGTCACTCAGGGCTACCTAGAGAATTGTCAGGTCATTTATGCCCAGTATGTTCTGATGTCCACGACAGGATTCCAGGGACCTCCAGCCATGCAATAGAGCCAGTTTGGGTGCAAGAGTTCAAGGCTGCTACCAGGGACCTTAGGTCCACATTGCAACTCTTTCCATCCCAGTTACAAGAGGGGTCTTCCGTTCTTGGCAGACCCCCTTTTCAGTCAAATCTTCCCTGCCGAAACCGCAGGGAGTACCTGACATCTCAGATTCCTCTGAGGAGGAACTTTTGGTGGATTCAGATGTTGAGGAATGTTCTGCTGTGGACTCCTCTCAGTTTTTTGGGGCTGATCCTGAGCCCTTGGCTGAGGGCCTAATCAGGGCTGTCTTAACCACCCTAAACATTCCCTTAGTTCAGGAGGTTTCTTCAGATTCCTCTGATGTGTTCCAGGAGCCAAAAAGCCACTTAAATGCTTTCCACCTAACCCCACTCTTGACCGCCTTGTGTCTGATGAGTGGAAATCTCCAGACAGGAAACCTTCTGTTTCCAAGAAATTTGCTAAGCTTTATCCCTTCTCTGAGGTGGCCCTTGCTCAGTGGGTTTATCCCCCCAAAGTGGATGCTCCTATCTCCAGGTTACTTAAATCTACTGCATTGCCAGTTTCCGATGTGTCCGCTCTGAAAGACTGGACTGACAAGAAACGAGGTTTCCCTCAAGTCCATTTTTCCCACTGCTGATACTGCCATGCGTCCAGCTTTCGCTGCGGCAGGGGTTAACCGGGCTATTGCAGTCTGGACTGAACAGCTCACCCTGGCTGTTCATCAGGGTGCTCCTTCTTCGGATATGTTGCGGCTTCTTGCCAACATTTCTTAGGCCCAGCACTATGTTTCTGCTGCCTTATTTGATGCCATCCGTTTGGTGGCAAGGGTTTCCACCATGTCTGTGGTTTCCAGACAAGCTCTTTGGCTCAAATTCTGGCCTGCTGACACTGCTTCCAAGAAAGCCTTGCTCTCCTTGCCTTTTCAAGGCACATCATTGTTTGGGCCAGATCTTAAAGATCTGATTAGTGAGGCCACAAGGGGTAAAAGTACTCTTCTGCCTTTGGTTCCAGGGAAGAAAACGCCTCTCAAGCGTAATCTGTTTTTTTGTTCTTTCCAGACTGAGACACATCCGGCAAACCAGACGGTTCCCTCAGCTCCGCGTGCCTCCTTCAAGCCCAAACAGCAATGGAAGCCCAAGGTTGCTTCCAAGCCTTCTTCGGCATGACTCGCAGAACCCAGGTCTCCACTCAGCTGTGGGTGGCTGCCTGCGTCACTACCACAGTGTTTTGGGGGAGCCAGTGGCGGACACGTGGTTTTACAGGTAATGGCGGAAGGGTACAGGATCCCTTTTGTCTCTCTTCCTCCGTTTTGCTTTTTTCCCTCTCATACGCCCAGGGTGCAGAGAAACGCCGTCTGTTCAATGCCGCTATCCAGGCCCTTCTGGACAAGGATGTCCTGGAGCCTGTTCCAGTTCAGGACAGAGGTATAGGTTTTTGCTCAAACCTCTTTGTGGTTTCCAAGAAGGACGGCGGTTGTCGTCCCATTTTGGATTTGAAGGATATCAATTCCTTTGTGATCAGGACTCGTTATCACCAGGGTCCCTAAGGACGGTGATTGCTGCTATGTTCCCAGGGGAATACCTTGCCTCTCTGGATCTTCAGGACGCGTAGCTACACATCACCATTCATCCAGAGAACCGGCAGTATCTCAGATTTGCCTGCGACCAAGGGCACTTTCAGTTTTCAGAACTTCCCTTTGGTCTGACTACAGCTCCTCAAGTCTTAAACCGTGTCCTGGGAGCATTAATATCCATCCTCCACCGAGACGGCATCAGAGTTACTCCATACATGGATGACCTGCTTCTGAAGGTCCCCTCTGCAGAACTTCTTCATCAGCAGGACAAATCGGATCTTGTCCCATCCCAGCGTCTGGTCTTCCTGGGCCTTCTCTTCAACACTCAGCAGAGCATGATGTTTCTCATGAACGAGGCAGCTCACCAGATCGCCCATAGGGTTTCTGCTGTTCTGGCTCAAGATCCAGTTCCAGCAAAGAAGCTGTCCTCTCTAGTGGGGAAATTCATCTCCACCATAGAGGCAGTCCCATTTGCCATGGCTCACACCAGGGAACTCCAGAGGTTCGTGATCCAGGTGTGCAGGGGTCAGCTGGACCTTCTGAAGACGTCAGTATCCCTCCCTCTTTATGTGGAACTGAGTTTGTCATGGTGACTTGATCTCTCTGATCTGCTGAAAGGCAAGTCCTTCCTGGTATCCTTCTGGACCACGGTGACGACGGATGCCAGCCTCTCCGGCTGGGGAGTGGTCCTGGGTTGCCTGAGTGCTCAGGGTCAGTGATCTCCGGAGGAATCTCTCCTTCCCATCAACGTGTTGGAGCCTTGGGCGTTATTTCATGCTCTTCATCATTAGACACCCCAACTGGAAGACTGCCCAGACCGGGTACAGTCCGACAACGTCACAGCTGTGGCATATATAAACAAGCAGGGCGGAACAAGAAGTCTCGCCGCTTGCTTAGAGGTCAAGGCTATTTTGTCCTGGGCTGAAGAACACCTTCCTGCCATATCCGCAGTACACATTCCTGGTGTAGACAACGTCATGGCAGACATCCTCAGTCGACACACAGTGGACAGTGGGAACTGCACCCAGAGATGTTCACCCTCATTGTTCAGAAGTGGGGTCTTCCTTACATTGACCTGATGGCGACAAGACACAATCGGAAGGTTCCGAGGTTCTGCTTTCGCTGGAGGGATCCTCTAGCGGTGGATGTCATGTCAAATCCTTGGTTATTCCTCTGGCCTACATATTTTCTCCCCTCCCCGTGTTGCACATGGTGTTGCAGAAATTGAGACTGGAACGCTGTCCAGTCATTCTGATTGCTCCGTACTGGCCTCAACAGGCTTGGTTTCCAGAGCTTCTGGATCTGTCAGTGGTGGAGCCATTCCGGCTCCCTTGCTGTCTGGATCTTCTTCTACAAGGTTACCTGTGGAAGGAGGATGTTCATCGTCTAGCCTTGACGGCTTGGAAATTGAACCCTCAGTACTGAAGAAGAAAGGTTTTTCTTCTGGTGTGGTGACTACTATGCTTAGTGTCCGCAAACCTGTTTCTTCTAAGGCCTACCATTGTGTCTGGTCGACCTTTCTATCTTGGTGTGCTGATAGGGACCTGTCTCAGAAATTTGATCTGCCTACGGTCCTAGCCTTTTTGCAGGACAGTGCGGATAAGTGCCTCAGTTTGAGTTCCCTTAAGGTTCAGACATCTGCTCTCTCCGTTTTCTTTCAGAGGTGCATTGCCATCCTTCCTGATGTCAAGGTTTTCTTCCAGGGCGTTGCTCATACTCGTCCTGCCTTTAAGAATCCCGCTCCTCCGTGGGATCTTAACTTGGTTTTGGGCATCCTTCAGTGCCCTCCCTTTGAGTCCTTGGCTAATATTCCTGTACGCCTGTTGTTGTGGAAAATGGCCTTTCTCCTGGAGATCGTGTCCATTCGCCGTGTCGCAGAGTTATATGCTCTGTCCTGTAAACCACCCTTTTTGGTGTTTCACAAGGACAAAGCGGTGCTTCGCACTTCTCAGGAGTTTCTCCCCAAGGTGGTTTCGGAGTTCCATATCAATCAGGAGATTGTGGGGCCCTCTTCCTGCCCTGACCCCACCTCTGACAAGGAGCGGGATCTCCACTTGTTAGATGTGGTGCATTGTCTTAAGTTTTATGTACATCACACTGAGTCTATCAGGCATTCTGACGCCCTGTTCGTTATTCCTGAGGGTCCCAGGGCAGGAAGACCTGCATCCAAAATGACTATTGCATCCTTGATCAAGTCCTCTATTTGTATGGCTTACGAGCTGAGGAAGAAGGCTGTTCCCTTTCGGGACACTGCTCATTCTACTAGATCTATTAGGGCTTCTTGGGCTTACAAGAATCAGGCCTCCACTGATCAATTGTGCAAGGCTGCCAGTTGGTCGTCTGTGCACACCTTTTCGAAGTATTACCGTGTTGATGTGCTGGCATCAGCTGATGCCAGCTTTGGGAGGAAAATCCTGGAGGCAGTCTTGCCTGTCTAGGATCTTCTTCAGTTCTTGGTGCTTCCTTCACTTTTGAGCCCTGTTGGCTCTAGTTCAGTGTGCTGTGTAACAGTTCTTGGGGTGTTGTTACTCCTGTTCAGTGTCCATCTACACTTCAGTTGTTTTGTTGGGCTATCTCTGATGGTTCATATCTGCTCTGGTGACTTTGGTGACCTTGCGCCTGGTCCTTGCCTTCTTCCCACCACTGAGGAACTCAATGGTTGGACATCCTAGAGTTACCAGTAACCTGTATTGGATGACAGAGAAGAGGATTTTAGTGTTACCTGTTAAATCCTTTACTCTTAGTCCATACAGGTTACTGGTCTCCCACCCTGTCAAGGGACCATGTTTGGCTCTCCTGTGGCAGACCGTGAGGGTCCTTTGGGGTCGTGCTCACGTGAGTCTTCTTCCCTTCTACTACCTAGTCATAGTTAGTGTCTCAAATCTTACTGGAGCTGGTTGGCTAGCTGCAGCCAAGGAGAGAAGGTAGGTTCCACCCACCACATACAATTCTAGAATTATTTCTGCTTAAATAAAGGGGTGGATCGCCTACCCAAAGTTACCAGTAACCTGTATGGACCAAGAGAAAAGGATTTAACAGGTAAAACTAAAATCCTCTTTTAACCTCTTGTTGCACAGTCAATGAAGAGACAAGATTTGGAGAAGGGACAAAACCGGCATGCACTTTATTCGAATAAAGGAGAACACAGTATTTTGAGTGTGTTCTCCTTTATTCGAATAAAGTGCATATTTATGTTTCGGGGTGTGGTACAAGTATAATAGGTACCACCTCTGCTCGCTATGGGCAGAGGTGGTACCTATTATACTTGTACCACACTCCGAAACATAAATATTTTGGGTAATAACCTGACATGTTGTGGTCTAAAAACTACAAGCATAATACATTTGTAGTCCAAAAGCAAAACAACATTATTATATTCACACCCCTTGGCATCGATTCACTATGATCACCTACTTATTCAATCCAGTCACATGTATTCACCCTTAACCCAATTATTGTGTTACCCACCCCATATGGCAGAAACACCTTTGCTTGCAGCCTTGGAGATAGTTACTTTATGCCTAGCCTAAAACCAAAGAGGTGGGTAGAAGGGTGTATGGGGGGGGGGGGGGTAGCAGAACTTTGTGTACTTTCTCACATAACCACAATTTTACAAATATGGCCTTTAACCTCATACTAACTGGAACTATGTAACTGCATAATATGTTAATGCCTGATTTTAATATCAGCTGGTTCAGAGATCTCTCACTTCCACCTAATACAGACATCAGGGACATAAACCTCTTAGTAAGGACACGACTGCTACACAGACCTCTGACTTCCACCTAATACAGACATCACGGACATAAACCTCTTAGTAAGGAGACACAACTGGTACACAGACTTCTAACTTCCACCTAATACAGACATCAGGGACATAATCCTCTTAGTAAGGACACAACTGGTACACAGACATCTAACTTCCACCTAATACAGACATCAGGGACATAAACCTCTTAGTAAGGACACAACTGGTACACAGACCTCTAACTTCCACCTAATACAGACATCAGGGACATAAACCTCTTAGTAAGGACACAACTGGTACACAGACATCTAACTTCCACCTAATACAGACATCAGGGACATAAACCTCTTAGTAAGGAGACACAACTGGTACACATACCTGTAACTTCCACCTAATACAGACATCAGGGACATAAACCTCTTAGTAAGGACACAACTGGTACACAGACTTCTAACTTCCACCTAATACAGACATCAGGGACATAAACCTCTTAGTAAGGACACAACTGGTACACAGACATCTAACTTCCACCTAATACAGACATCAGGGACATAAACCTCTTAGTAAGGACACAACTGGTACACAGACCTCTAACTTCCACCTAATACAGACATCAGGGACATAAACCTCTTAGTAAGGACACAACTGGTACACAGACCTCTAACTTCCACCTAATACAGACATCAGGGACATAAACCTCTTAGTAAGGACACAACTGGTACACAGACATCTAACTTCCACCTAATACAGACATCAGGGACATAAACCTCTTAGTAAGGAGACACAACTGGTACACATACCTGTAACTTCCACCTAATACAGACATCAGGGACATAAACCTCTTAGTAAGGACACAACTGGTACACAGACTTCTAACTTCCACCTAATACAGACATCAGGGACATAAACCTCTTAGTAAGGACACAACTGGTACACAGACATCTAACTTCCACCTAATACAGACATCAGGGACATAAACCTCTTAGTAAGGACACAACTGGTACACAGACCTCTAACTTCCACCTAATACAGACATCAGGGACATAAACCTCTTAGTAAGGACACAACTGGTACACAGACCTCTAACTTCCACCTAATACAGACATCAGGGACATAAACCTCTTAGTAAGGACGTATATCAGTATGTCCATGTACAGGGAGGTCACTAGACACATCCATAGAGCACTGGGACCGGCCCTGCATAATTCATATATCAGTGTGTCCGTGTACATGTACAGGGAGGTCACTAGACACGCCCATAGAGCACTGGGACCAGCCCTGCACTCTGTATAATTCATATTATATCAGTGTGTCCGTGTACAGGGAGGCCCGGTAACTGTATGCTGAAGACTTGGATATCTCTGGGTTTGGATTCAGGTCAGTGAAGGGTTAATAGTCTGTAGCCAACCGTAGACTTCTTCTTCATGCGACACACAACTGTGTCCAGAGATATAGTGCGTTCCACGCTGGACCGCAGGTTGTTCACGTGTTGTCTCTGACCCGGAAGTGCCCTCTGCGTTTCACGCGTGTTTCCGGAAGTCAGGAAGTTCCACACGCGGATTCCATGTGTTAATAGAAGTGTCCGGGGGAAGCGGCCATGAAGTATTCCTACAAGGTGAGGGACGTGGTGAGGGGAGCCCCCGAGAGGTGACAGGAGTCACTGAAAAGAGAGGGGTATGAGAGAGGGCCTCTGAGAAGAGAGTGGTATGAGAGAGGGCCCCTGAGAAGAGAGTGGTATGAGAGAGGGCCCCTGAGAAAAGGAGGGTATGAGAGAGAGAGCCCACGAGAAGAAGAAGGTATGACAGGATCACACGGGGGTAGCTGTTAGAAGAGGAGAGTGTATGAGAAGAACTCAAGAAGGGTCAAGAGGAAGATATGAGAGGAGCCCATGAGGGGGCAGGGTGGGTATGAGATAACTCCCCATGGGGAACAAGGGAGGGAGGAAATAGTTCCAGAGAAGGACGTGTGTGTGGGGAGGTAGAGGGGAGCACATAAGAAGTCCAAAATAGGGGGTGGCAGGGGGATAGTGAGGGGGATGGTATGAGGATTCCCAGGCCTGTTATTTTCCTCCTCCTTAACTCCCTTCCTGTCGCTTTCCTCCTCCTCCCTAAATCCCTGCCTGTCGCTTTCCTCCTCCTCCCTAACTCCCTGCCTGTCGCTTTCCTCCTCCTCCCTAACTCCCTGCCTGTCGCTTTCCTCCTCCTCCCTAACTCCCTGCCTGTCCCTTTCCTCCTCCTCCCTAACTCCCTGCCTGTCACTTTCCTCCTCATCCCTAACTCCCTGCCTGTCACTTTCCTCCTCATCCCTAACTCCCTGCTTGTAGCTTTCTTCCTCCTCCCTAACTCCCTGCCTGTCGCTTTCCTCCCCCCACCTAACTCCCTGCCTGTCGCTTTCCTCCAACTCCTCCTCCCTAACTCCCTGCCTGTCGCTTTCCTCCTCCTCCTCCCTAACTCCCTGCTTGTCGCTTTCCCCTTCCCCTCCTAACTCCCTGCCTGTCGCTTTCTCCTCCTAACTCCCTGCCTGTCGCTTTCTCCTCCTAACTCCCTGCCTGTCGCTTTCTCCTCCTAACTCCCTGCCTGTCGCTTTCTCCTCCTAATTCCCTGCCTGTCGCTTTCTCCTCCTAACTCCCTGCCTGTCGCTTTCTCCTCCTAACTCCCTGCCTGTCGCTTTCTCCTCCTAACTCCCTGCCTGTCGCTTTCCTCCTCCTCCCTAACTCCCTGCCTGTCGCTTTCCCCTCCCAACTCCCTTATTTCTTTCCCACTGCTGTTTCCTCCTCTAATCTTTCCCCTGTTCTTAATTTCAGTTCAGTAATCTATTGGGCACGTTTTACCGTCGTGGGAACCTCACCTTCACCCCAGATGGGAACTCCCTGATCAGCCCCGTGGGTAATCGTCTAAGTGTCTTCCACCTGAAGAAGTGAGTGTTACTGGGTGAGGGTGCAGGTAAAGTGGGGGTACAGGATCTTGCCATTTGTTTCTCTGGTGAAGTTTTGATGCTGCCGCACTCATATCTTGTCGTTATTGGGCTATCAGAGTCTGAACCATGCACTCAATACTTCTTCAGTTACATCTTTTATCATGCTGGCTGCCTCCCGTCTCGGCCGGCGGCTGCCTCCCTTCTCAGAGACACTTGCCAATGGTTGAGTATTGAAGAATGGATTAGTGCCTCCGTCACTATAATATATCCCCTTGTGCTCAAGCAGAGAGTTCATGGAGACATGCACAGTCAGTAGCTCTTGAGGACCAGGTTTTCCCACCTCCTGATTTAGATGGTTAGGTGTTGTGTTGCTTAATTATCTTTAGACCCAATGTGTGTGTGTCCTTCAGTTGTATTACCTGTATGGCAGGAGTCCACTAAACAGCGCCACCTTACTTCCAGGCAGCACATTTATTTTTGTATGAAGCTTGAGTCTTAGACAGCGGCTCTCCATAGTAAGATGTATGAACAGCACAATTTAGGGACCAGTACAGAAAAATTTACTTTTTAATTAAAAAAATGAACTGTGATAATGTTGTGAAGCATCTCTTCCCAGTAATACACGTAATGTATTGTTACTGATCCTGAATCCTAGAGAAATATAACACGGTTACAGAGGGCAGCCTTGTCACGTTCTTCTGATTATCTTTTATTCTTTTTCACACTGGAAAGTTCTCAATTTATATTAATTTAAGACTTCAAATCTAGATTTATAATTCTTGTTCATATTCATTTAAATCAGTTTTTGTGTCTGATATCCTGTAGTGAATTGCCTCTGGGAGATAAGTCCGTAACTAGAGGGTCTCTGTCACCTAAAGTAATAAATGTTGGTGTGGAATTTAGTGCTACGGTATCACAAGGTTTTCCCATCATTCCTTTCAGTATAATCAGAAGTAATAAAATCAGTTACTTGTAATGACTGTGATATTAATGTGAGGTCACGGTGATGCCACTGATATCAGTAGTTCATAATCTGTCCAGTGTCCGGCAGTTCATAATCTGTCCAGTGTCCGGCAGTTCATAATCTGTCCAGTGTCCGGCAGTTCATAATCTGTCCAGTGTCCGGCAGTTCATAATCTGTCCAGTGTCCGGCAGTTCATAATCTGTCCAGTGTCCGGCAGTTCATAATCTGTCCAGTGTCCGGCAGTTCATAATCTGTCCAGTGTCCGGCAGTTCATAATCTGTCCAGTGTCCGGCAGTTCATAATCTGTCCAGTGTCCGGCAGTTCATACCTGTGCTGTGACCGGTAGTTCATAATCTGTCCAGTAGTTCATAGCTGTGCTGTGCTGTGTCCGGTAGTTCATACCTGTGCTGTGTCCGGTAGTTCATACCTGTGCTGTGTCCGGTAGTTCATACCTGTGCTGTGTCCGGTAGTTCATACCTGTGCTGTGTCCGGTAGTTCATACCTGTGCTGTGTCCGGTAGTTCATAATCTGTCCAGTGTCCGGTAGTTCATATCTGTGCTGTGTTCGGTACTTCATAATCTGTCCAGTAGTTCATATCTATGCTGTGCTGTGTTCGGTACTTCATACCTGTGCTGTGTCCGGTAGTTCATACCTGTGCTGTGTCCGGTAGTTCATACCTGTGCTGTGTCCGGTAGTTCATACCTGTGCTGTGTCCTGTTGTTCATACCTGTGCTGTGTCCTGTTGTTCATACCTGTGCTGTGTCCGGTAGTTCATAATCTGTCCAGTGTCCGGTAGTTCATATCTGTGCTGTGTTCGGTACTTCATAATCTGTCCAGTAGTTCATATCTATGCTGTGCTGTGTTCGGTACTTCATACCTGTGCTGTGTCCGGTAGTTCATAATCTGTCCAGTAGTTCATATCTATGCTGTGCTGTGTTCGGTACTTCATACCTGTGCTGTGTCCGGTAGTTCATAATCTGTCCAGTAGTTCATATCTATGCTGTGCTGTGTTCGGTACTTCATATCTGTAATGTATCCGGTACTGTGTCCGGTACGTCATATTTATCCTGTATTATCGCACTATGTGAGGAAAGTAACAGAAGGCTTCAGCTCTCTCCTACAGTCAGCTCCTGTTGCTTTTATGAAATACCCCATAGAACACAATGATTCACACCGTGATTTTATTTCTCTTTTTCACTATTTACTGTCAGTGCAACAGTGTTTCCTGTGTAAAAGGGGCATTAGCCCTTTCCATATGGTGGGGGCAATGCACTGCAGAGTGTAGAGGTAATGTAGGGATAAGACAGGAAGTCAGTGCTAGGGCAGGTGGGTAATGTGTTGCTGAACAGTGTCAGTGAGTGGGGGAGATAATGTAGTGATAAGACAGGAAGTTAGTGCTAGGGGAGGTGGGTAATGCATTGCTGAGCAGTGTCAGTGAGTGTGGAGGTAATGTAGGGATAAGATAGGAAGTCAGTGCTAGGGGAGGTGGGTAACGTGTTGCTCAGCGGTGTCAGTGAGTGAGGAGGTAATGTATAGATAAAACAGGAAGTCAGTGCTAGGGCAGGTGGGTAATGTGTTGCTGTGCAGTGTCAGTGAGTGGGGAGGTAATGTAGAGATAAGACAGGAAGTCAGTGCTAGGGGAGGTGTGTAATGCATTGCTGAGCAGTGTCAGTGAGTGGGGAGGTAATGTAGGGATAAGACAGGAAGTCAGTGCTAGGGGAGGTGGGTAATGTATTACTGAACAGTGTCAGTGAGTGGGGAGGTAATGTAGAGATAAGACAGGAAGTCAGTGCTAGAGGAGGTGGGTAATGCATTGCTGAGCAGTGTCAGTGAGTGGGGAGGTAATGTAGAGATAAGACAGGAAGTCAGTGCTAGGAGAGATGGGTAATGCATTACTGAGTAGTGTCAGTGAGTGGGGGAGGTAATGTAGGGATAAGACAGGAAGTCAGTGCTAGAGGAGGTGGGTAATGCATTGCTGAGCAGTGTCAGTGAATGGGAAGGTAATGTAGGGATAAGACAGGAAGTCAGTGCTAGGGGAGGTGGGTAATGCATTGCTGAGCAGTGTCAGTGAGTGGGGGAAGTAATGTAGAGATAAGAGAGGAAGTCAATACTAGGGGAGGTGGGTAATGCATTACTGAGCAGTGTAAGTGAGTGGGGAAGTAATATAGAGATAAAAGAGGAAGTCAGTGCTAGAGGAGGTGGGTAATGCAATGCCGAGCAGTGTCAGTGAGTGGGCGAAGTAATGTAGAGATAAGAGAGGAAGTCAGTACTAGGGGAGGTGGGTAATGCATTACTGAGCAGTGTAAGTGAGTGGGGAAGTAATATAGAGATAAGACAGGAAGTCAGTGCTAGGGGAGGTGGGTAATGTATTACTGAGTAGTGTCAGTGAGTGGGGAGGTAATGTAGGGATAAGACAGGAAGTCAGTGGTAGAGGAGGTGGGTAATGCATTACTGAGCAGTGTCAGTGAGTGGGGAGGTAATGTAGGAATAATACAGGAAGTCAGTGCTAGGGGAGGTGGGTAATGCATTGCTGAGCAGTGTCAGTGAGTGGGGAGGTAATGTAGGAATAATACAGGAAGTCAGTGCTAGGGGAGGTGGGTAATGCAATGCTGAGCAGTGTCAGTGAGTGGGGAAGGTAATGTAGAGATAAGAGAGGAAGTCAGTACTAGGGGAGGTGGGTAATGCATTATTGAGCAGTGTCAGTGAGTGGGGGAAGTAATGTAGAGATAAGAGGAAGTCAGTACTAGGGGAGGTGGGTAATGCATTACTGAGCAGTGTAAGTGAGTGGGGAAGTAATATAGAGATAAGACAGGAAGTCAGTGCTAGGGGAGGTGGGTAGTGCATTACTGAGCAGTGTAAGTGAGTGGGGAGGTAATGTAGGGATAAGACAGGAAGTCAGCGCTAGGGGAGGTGGGTAATGCATTGCTGAGCAGTGTCAGTGAGTGGGGGAGGTAATGTAGGGATAAGACAGGAAGTCAGTGCTAGGGGAGGTGGGTAATGCATTGCTGAGCAGTGTCAGTTAGTGGGGAGGTAATGTAGGGATAATACAGGAAGTCAGCGCTAGGGGAGGGTGGTAATGCATTGCTGAGCAGTGTCAGTGAGTGGGGGAGGTAATGTAGGGATAAGACAGGAAGTCAGTGCTAGGGGAGGTAGGTAATGCATTGCTGAGCAGTGTCAGTGAGTGGGGGAGGTAATGTAGGAATAAGACAGGAAGTCAGTGCTAGGGGAGGTGGGTAATGCATTGCTGAGCAGTGTCAGTGAGTGGGGAGGTAATGTAGGGATAATACAGGAAGTCAGTGATAGGGGAGGTGGGTAATGCATTACCCCTCGAGCAGTGTGTCAGTGAGTGGGGGGAGGTAATGTAGGGATAAGACAGGAAGTCAGTGCTAGAGGAGGTGGGTAATGCATTGCTGAGCAGTGTCAGTGAGTGGGGAGGTAATGTAGGGATAATACAGGAAGTCAGTGATAGGGGAGGGTGGTAATGCATTGCTGAGCAGTGCCGTCCCCATCTCCTGTCCCCTGACTGTCTCTAGTCTCCCTTCTCCTGTCCTCCTACTTGATCCGTCCCCCCGTTCCTCTCAGTTTTCCTCACACTTTCTCATTAGTTCTCTTTCCCTCAGTAATAATGCAGAGACCCTGCCGCTGGCGTCCCGCTGTAACATCTCCTGTGTGGCTCTGTCCCCGGATGGCTCGTTGGGAATCCTTGTAGATGAAGGTAAATGTGCATGAGTTCTAGACTCTGAACTGACTCCATCTGATGGGAAGGTGACACTCCTATCTCAATTATACGCCTCATCACATTGAACTTCTCCCCTAAACCTCACCCTCCCCATTGAGCCCCGTTCTCTCTCTTCTCTCCCGTCATCTGACCTGATGACTCGTTTCTCTGTGATTGTAGAAGGAGCCGCTCTTCTCATTAGTGTGAGCAGAAAGTCTGTCCTGAACGAGTTCAATTTCCACCAACCAGTACACTGTGTGAGCTTCTCCCCAGATGGCAGGTAAACAATGACTTCTTCTCTCTACTGGTCACTTCCCTCTTCCCCTCCATACCATCCTGTGCCCACCTCCGTCACTCTATTCCCCTCCTACAACACCCCACCACCTGAGTGCTCACTCACTCCTCTGGACGTAATGTGTTTCCGTGTCCCCCCTGTCCCTCAGGAGGTTCGTGGTGTGTAAGGGGTCAGTGGCGATGCTGTATCACGCGCCTGGGAAACGCAGAGAGTTCAACGCCTTTGTGTTGGATAAAACCTTCTATGGACCATATGATGAGACAACCTGCGTCGACTGGACGGACGACTCCAAGTGAGTGAGGAGGGAAGAGGGCAGAGTGTTGGCCATTTTGTGGGGGAGGGGGGTAAAACTACTTGTTGATATGTGGAGTGCAGAGATTTCCCAGGCCTGGGGAGGAGGATTAGTCACGGGCTTTCTTGTAGTTAGTGTTAATAATATTTTATTAAAAGTAACTTTAATTCTGTACGTATTAAAAAAAAAAATTAATTGCACCCAGTCCTGTCTCTCAAAGCTCTGATTTGAGAGAGATAAGCTTTAAGAGTTCCCCCCTTCCCTCCCAGTGCGCTGACGTCGGCTTTCTGTGTTAGAGAAGGAGATCCCGGTCCCACCAGACCGTCCTGTGGCTCTTCAGCAGAGCCGTAATCGCACTAGTTAGATAGAAATACTTCATGGTGCCTGGTTTGCAAGCTGACGGTCCGTGCACGGGGAGGGAAGGGAACTTTGAAAGCTTATATCTAGACAGGACTGGGTGCAATTAAATTGTTTTTTTTTTTAATACCTACAGAATTAATTACTTTTAAGAAAGTATTACTAACCACTTTAAAACCGAGAGTGTGCGTGCCTGTCCTGTATTGTAGTGCTTCCTCTTTACACTTTATTATTCGGATAATGTTTCTGCCTTTTTTGTGTGTAACCCTTGGATTGCCAGAAGGATGTCCAGTAAATTTCACTGACACTCAGATTTAAAGCAAGCAGTGGTCAATTTACTGAACCTGACTTAAAACAAGACCTGGATCCCGGGTACCATTGCAGTGCTGTAGTTTACATAATGCCACCAAACAGGACCTGGATCCCCTTGTATCTGGATCCCTGGTACCATTGCAGTGCTGTAGTGGTACATAATGCCACCAAACAGGACCTGGATCCCCTTGTGTCACGGGTCCCGGTACCATTGCAGCGATGTAGTTCACTGGTGCGATTTACATAATTAAGATTAAAAGTATTTTTCACAAGCCCCAAATAAAGATACAGAGATCTGCCTAATGGATATGACTCATAAAATATTGTATTAGTCATATACATAGGTCCTATACCTTTTTATGGTTGTGTTTTGGTGGCATTACGTAAACTATAGCACTGCAGTGGTACCGGGATCCAGACACAAGGGGATACAGGTCATGTTTTGATGGCATTATGTAAACTATAGCACTGCAGTGGTACCGGGATCGGACACAAGGGGATACAGGTCATGTTTTGATGGCATTATGTAAACTATGGCACTGCAGTGGTACCGGGATCCAGACACAAGGGATACAGGTCATGTTTTGGTGGCATTATGTAAACTATAGCACTGCAGTGGTACCGGGGATCCGGACACAAGGGGATCCAGGTCATGTTTTGATGGCATTAATGTAAACTATGGCACTGCAGTGGTACCGGGATCCAGACACAAGGGGATACAGGTCATGTTTTGGTGTCCAGGTCGTGTTTTGGTGGCATTATGTAAACTATAGCACTGCAATGGTACCGGGATCCGGACACAAGGGGATCCAGGTCATGTTTTAGTGGCATATGTAAACTATAGTACTGCAATGGTTACCAGGGATCCAGGTCATGTTTTCATGGCATTATGTAACTTGCACCATTTACTATAGCACTGCAATGCCACTGAAATCCAGGTTGTGTTTTCTCTTAGATTTTTGCAGTGTACATAATGGCACCAAAACACGACCTGGATCCCCTCGTGTCCGGATTCTGACACCATTACATCGTATAATTCACTAATACAGTGTAAAAATGGTACCAAAACACGACCTGGATCCCCTCGTGTCCAGATTCTGACACCATTGAAGTTGATCAGTGACTTGTGCCCTGAAGACTGAGTTTGGATACCTGCTGCAAAAATACAATAAGTATATTGTGTGAGTGGTGTAGTGTGGTAAGGAAGAGGTTAAAACAAATCTTTGGGGTTTGTTTTCCCTCTCTTTACTGTGAGAGAAGCAAATAATTGAAGTCTGGTGTGGTGGGAGTGACTAATTGCTGTGTTTGTAATTGGTGGATTCCTGGATTAATAGCAGATACATAGTGAATACTTGAACGTGTGAATCTTGCATCCGTGTGTAAGTGCAGAAGGGTGGTAAGTGCTGGAATTTAAAACAGGGGGAATTCAAGTGCAGAAGGGTGGTAAGTGCTGGAATTTAAAACAGGGGGAAGATTTCAAGTGCAGAAGTGTGAGTAAGTGCTGGACTTTAAAACAGGGGGAATTAAAGTGCAGAAGGGTGGTAAGTGCTGAATTTAAAACAGGGGGAATTAAAGTGCAGAAGGGTGGTAAGTGCTGGAATTTAAAACAGGGGGAATTAAAGTGCAGAAGGGTGGTAAGTGCTTGGAATTTAAAACAGGGGGAATTCAAGGTGCAGAAGGGTGGGTAAGTGCTGAATTTAAAACAGGGGGAATTCAAAAGACAGGGGACTGCTATTACAAGGGACTGGTTCCATGTGAAGTTAGAAGAATCTGGTTTAAGTACATAAGTGTGTTTGGTGTTTTATTGGTATTTTTTTAAGGTTTAAAAAAAAAAAAAAAAAATTTGTGTGGGTATTGCAAGAGTTAAAAAAAAAACTGTTATTGGATTTTTCTCTGACCTGTGTGATTAGGGCTGATTGCTAAGGGATTTCACCTGGCTGTTAGTTACTATAAATACAGTCCATTAGCTCTGTGAGACTGCTGTTGAAAGTGACTGGTTCCAGGTGAAGAGTTAGAAGGAATCTGGTGACTATCATTTCAAAGGATTTATTGCATTTAAGGTTGGTTACTTACCATATAGTGAGCATTAGAGGATATACAAAGCTATTTGAATTGTAAAACCAAGGCATTGAGTGATAGCAAGGTTAGCCAATCTCACGCATGTGCACATCTTGTCACATGTTTGAACACTTGGAGCAATCGTTCCAGAGGGTCATACCGCTGTGCCAAGTGGAGCATATTTTCTCTTTAGAGTCTAAGATATTGGATTTGGAGAGAAATATTGCAACATTGCGAGACATTGGTAACCTGGAAAGGAGTTTAGAACTCACAGAGCAGGTAGTATGTGGGGTTAGTGGTGAAGAGGGTGGAGTTGTAGATGAGGAGCGACAGGTAGGCAGCTGAGGTAACAGTAAGGAGGGGAGGTATGTGGGCAGAGGAAGAGGAAGGCCAGTCTGAGTTGACTCAGTCCAACAGATTTGCAAGATTGTGTGAAGATGTTTATGAGAATTGCTCAGAATTGGCAACACTGGAGAGGACTGATTGCTCTAGCAGCCAGTGGAACAGTCCCTCCTTCCAGGCTAGATGGGATGCAGAGCAGGCAGAAACCAAGGCAGGTGGGTGGTAATAGGGGACTCTATTATTAGGAGGGTAGATAGGGTAATCTGCCGCCAGGAACGTGATGCCGAACAGTATGCTGTCTCCCGGGTGCTCGGGTTAGGCCATGTTTGCGGAGACGATTATTGGGAGGGGCTGGAAGTGATCCAGCTGTCTTGGTACATATTGGAACCAATGACAAAATAGGAGGAAGATGGAGGTCCCTAAAGAATGATTTCAGGGATTTAGGGTGCAAGCTTAAGGCAAGGACCTCTAAGGTAGTATTTTCTGAAATACTACCTGTGCCATGCGCCAGTGCAGGTAGGCAGAGGGAGCTCAGGGAGCTTAATGCATGGCTCAAGCAATGGTGTAGGAAGGAGGGTTTTGGGTTTTTAGAACACTGGGCAGACTTTGCTCTTGGGTACAATCTATATGGAAGAGATGGATTGCACCTAAATGGTAGAGGAGCCTCTGTGTTAGGGGAGAGAATGCTAGGAAGCTTGGAGGAGCTTTTAAACTAGGAAAGGGGGGGGTGGGTATAGAGCAAAAATGGGGTAGATAGAGCAGATAGGAACTGGGTCCAAGTAACTGACCAGGGGAGTGGAGAAAGGGTGGGGAGAAATTTAGTCAGTAGGGAGGAACTCCTAGTAATTGAAGGTGAAGAAAAAAGGCATGTAGGGATTAATATATGTAAAGACTTCAAAATCAATTGTATGCTAGCAAATGCAAGAAGTATGGTAGATAAAATAGGAGAACTAGAATTGCTGGCGGTTAATGAGCAATTGGACATAATTGGAATAACAGAAACATGGTGGAACGATGCACATGACTGGACTGTAAATATAGAGGGCTATTCCCTGTTTAGAAGAGACAGAATTAATAGAAAAGGTGGAGGTGTGTGTTTATATTTGAAAACAGAGCTAAATCCAGTTTTGCGAGGTGATATTAGTGAGGAAACTGGCCAAACTGTGGAGTCCATGTGGGTAGAAATCGAGACTAAATGTGGTGTGAATGGTAAAAAAAAGTTGTTGGTGGGCATATGCTACAAACCACCAAATATCGATGACAATGATGAGGCCCAACTGCTATTGCAAATGAGGAAAGCTGCCCAGTTTGGGCATACTATAATTATGGGAGATTTTAATTATCCAGATATCAACTGGAAAAATGAGACCTGTCAGAGTGCTAAGGGTAGCAGGTTTTTGAACACGCTTCATGAAAGCTACATGTCACAAATGGTGGGGAGCACCGACAAGAAATAACAATGTATTGGACCTAGTGATCACTAATAACACAGAAATGGTATCCAATATTAAGGTAAGAGAACATTTGGGAAACAGTGATCACAACATGGTTACATTTGAGATCTGTCTGGCAAAGCAAAAATGTATAGGTTCAACCAAAACTCTTAATTTTAAAAAAGCAAACTTCAAATTGTTAAGGGCCTCAATGCAACACATAGACTGGGATATGTTATTTAAAGGCAAAAATACTGAGGAAAAATGGTCAGAATTCAAATTTAGGTTGCAGAAATGTACCCAACTGTATATACCAATGGGGAACAAGTGCAAAAGAAGTAAGTCACAGCCAATGTGGTTAACTGCACATGTAAAGAAGGAAATGGCAAGGAAAAAAAATGCATTCAAATTATTTAAGTCAGAAGGAACTGAACAATCTTTCTAAAATACAGGGAGAGCAACAAAGATTGCAAAAAGGCAATTAGGGTAGCAAAAATAGATAATGAAACTCGAATTGCAAGGGAAAGCAAGACTAATCCAAAAAAGTTTTTTAAATATATAAATAGCAAAAAACTTAAGAGGGAGTGCATTGGACCATTCAAAAATGAGATGGGTGAGTTGGTTAGTGAGGATAAGGAAAAGGCTGATGTTTTAAACACTTTCTTTGCATCAGTATGTACAAGGGAGCAAGGAATGGTAGAAGAGCCTCCGCAAGTATCAAATAAAACAATACAATTAATAGATATTGGGTTAACTCAAGGAGATGTCATGGGAAAGACTGAACAAAATTAAGACCGACAAAGCACCGGGTCCTGATGGTATACATCCAAGGGTTCTTCAGTGTTAGCAAAACC
Organism: Rhinophrynus dorsalis; assembly: GCA_037306005.1. Classification (NCBI taxonomy): domain Eukaryota; kingdom Metazoa; phylum Chordata; class Amphibia; order Anura; family Rhinophrynidae; genus Rhinophrynus; species Rhinophrynus dorsalis. The sequence goes on along the minus strand of JBBDGT010000024.1, from coordinate 18,407 downwards.
CCTATATTTACTCTTTAAAGATTCTATTACCACAGGCTCAGTGCCACAGGATTGGCGAAGAGCTAACATAGTGCCTCTATTTAAGAAGGGAACTAAAACAGAACCTGGGAATTATAGACCAGTGAGTTTGACCTCTGTAGTGGGAAAACTATTAGAAGGCATAATAAGGGACTATATTCAGGATTACAACACAAAAAATAAGATCATTAGCACGAATCAACATGGTTTTATGAAGAATAGGTCATGCCAAACTAATCTTTTCAGCTTCTATGAGGAGGTAAGCAGCAACCTTGACAATGGCAAGGCAGTAGATGTAGTATATCTAGACTTTGCAAAGGCATTTGATACAGTACCACACAGAAGGCTGGTGTATAAAATAAGGAAATTGGGGCTAGGAGATAACCTTTGCAATTGGATACAAAACTGGCTGAAGGATAGGGAACAGTGTGTGGTTGTAAATGGAAAATTCTCCAGTATAGTTAAAGTGGAGAGTGGAGTACCTCAGGGTTCAGTATTGGGTCCGCTGCTTTTTAACATGTTTATAAATGACCTGGAAATAGATATAGAAAGCAAAATATCAATATTTGCAGATAATACTAAATTATGCAAAGTCATTAATTCAGAACAGGATATTTTCTCTCTACAGAGGGACTTACATACAATGTCAGATTGGGCAAACATGTGGAATATGAAGTTTAATGTGGGGAAGTGTAAAGTCATGCATTTGGAGGAAACAATCCCAAGGCTACTTATAAACTTAATGGAATAATTTCAGGTGACTCGTTGCTAGAAAAAGACCTGGGTATCCTTGTCAACTACAAACTTGGAAACAGTGACCAGTGTCAAACAGCAGTAGCAAAGGCAAACAAATTCCTGTCTTGTATAAAAAGAGGTATTGAATCAAGAGTGGATAACATTATTTTGCCATTATACAAATCATTGGTAAGACCTCACCTTGAGTGTGCAGTGCAATTTTGGGCACCGGTTCTGAAAAGGATATACTAGAACTAGAGAGGGTACAGCGGAGAGCAACAAAATTAATTAAGGAATGGAGGACTTGACATATGAGGAACGACTAAACAAACTTGGTTTATTTACTCTAGAGAAAAGACGACTAAGAGGAGACCTTATCACTTTGTACAAGTATATGAGAGGTCAATACAAGGATCTCTGCGGTGAGCTATTTATTCCAAGGCCTGCTCAGGTGACCAGGGGACACCTCTTGAGATTAGAGGAAAGGAGGTTTAGACTTCAGCAGAGGAAGGGTTTTTTTACGGTAAGGTCTGTCAAATTGTGGAATTCATTGCCCAGGGAGGTAGTTATGGCAGATACAATGGACACATTTAAGAGAAGATTAGATACATTTCTTTCAAAAGGGAACATACAGAGTTATACTGTTTATCAGTAGGCAGATCAGGAAGGTCTGATAAAGACTAATTTAATTGGTAGCGGGAAAGCTATAAAATTCTTAGTTACTGAGGTATGAAGCGAAGGTTGAACTTGATGGACTTGTGTCTTTTTTCAACCTAATTTACTATGTTACTATGTTTATATAATAATTTGCTAATTCGTGTGTAACGCCGCGACATGCGCAGTAGGCACTGCTGCGCGTGCTGCAGTCATGCGCAGTGGAGACTACCCGCGCCTGATACAGAGCTGGGCGCTCCAAAGGAGCGTCCAGCTCTGTATCAGCCACGGCGCGGACAGTCTCCACTGCGCATGACTGCCCCGCTACCGGGTGGAAGTGGCACTGTGACCCGTGTAACGGGCTGTTCAACTAGTATTGGTATAATTTACTAATACAGTGTACATAATGCCATTGGATCCCCTCGTGTCCGGATTCCATTACATCGGTATAATTCACTAATGCAGTGACATAATGGCACCAAAACACGACCTGGATCCCCTCGTGTCTGGGGTAATTGTACCGGAGCTGTGGTCTGTTTTATACAGTATTATTATCTTTTGTGCTTGTGAACAGGGCCTAATTCTGAACATTGAACTTGATGGACTTGTGTCTTTTTTCAGCCTAATTTACTATGTTACTATGTTAAGTCAGTTGTATTTCCCAACAGTTGGCTGTCTGACAACTCCCATCATCCCTAATTCTCCAGTAACTTACAATATGATGGAAGATCACTTAAGGCTGTGAATTGTCCTGACCCCAGTCTCGCCCTTTGTCTCCCCCCCAGGTGCCTGGCAGTGGGCAGTAAGGGACATGTCCACTTGGGTATTTGGAGCCGAGCGCTGGCAGAATCTCACCTACTACTCTCTGGGGGACACAAAGACGCCATCGTGTCCTGCTTCTTCCAGGAGGGCAGCCTGGACGTGAGTATAGAACTGAGCGCCAATAGCCAACTGCACACACAGTACAGGGTCATGTGCACAGGGGAAAGTGGATCAATTCTAGGATAAACCAACTGCACACAGGGTACAGGGACATGTGCACAGGGGAAAGTGGATCAATTCTAGGATAACCAGCTGCACACAGGGTACAGGGACATGTGCACAGGGGAAAGTGGATCAATTCTAGGATAAACCAACTGCACACAGGGTACAGGGACATGTGCACAGGGGAAAGTGGATCAATTCTAGGATAAACCAGCTGCACACAGGGTACAGGGACATGTGCACAGGGGAAAGTGGATCATTCTAGGATAAACCAGCTGCACACAGGGTACAGGGTCATGTGCACAGGGGAAAGTGGATCAATTCTAGGATAAACCATCTGCACACAGGGTACAGGGACATGTGCACAGGGGAAAGTGGGATCAATTCTAGGATAAACCAGCTGCACACAGGGTACATGGACATGTGCACAGGGGAAAGTGGATCAATTCTAGGATAAACCAACTGCACACAGGGTACATGGACATGTACACAGGGGAAAGTGGATCAATTCTAGGATAAACCAGCTGCACACAGGGTACATGGACATGTACACAGGGGAAAGTGGATCAATTCTAGGATAAACCAACTGCACACAGGGTACATGGGACATGTACACAGGGGAAAGTGGATCAATTCTAGGATAAACCAGCTGCACACAGGGTACAGGGACATGTGCACAGGGGAAAGTGGATCAATTCTAGGATAAACCAACTGCACACAGGGTACATGGACATGTACACAGGGGAAAGTGGATCAATTCTAGGATAAACCAGCTGCACACAGGGTACAGGGACATGTGCACAGGGGAAAGTGGATCAATTCTAGGATAAACCAACTGCACACAGGGTACAGGGACATGTGCACAGGGGAAAGTGGATCAATTCTAGGATAAACCAACTGCACACAGGGTACAGGGTCATGTGCACAGGGGAAAGTGGATCAATTCTAGGATAAACCAACTGCACACAGGGTACAGGGTCATGTGCACAGGGGAAAGTGGATCAATTCTAGGATAAACCAACTGCACACAGGGTACAGGGACATGTGCACAGGGGAAAGTGGATCAATTCTAGGATAAACCAACTGCACACAGGGTACAGGGACATGTGCACAGGGGAAAGTGGATCAATTCTAGGATAAACCAACTGCACACAGGGTACAGGGTCATGTGCACAGGGGAAAGTGGATCAATTCTAGGGTAAACCAGCTGCACACAGGGTACAGGGTCATGTGCACAGGGGAAAGTGGATCAATTCTAGGGTAAACCAGCTGCACACAGGGTACAGGGACATGTGCACAGGGGAAAGTGGACCAATTCTAGGGTAAACCAACTGCACACAGGGTACAGGGACATGTGCACAGGGAAAGTGGATCAATTCTAGGATAAACCAACTGCACACAGGGTACAGGGACATGTGCACAGGGGAAAGTGGATCAATTCTAGGATAAACCAACTGCACACAGGGTACAGGGACATGTGCACAGGGAAAGTGGATCAATCTAGGATAAACCAACTGCACACAGGGTACAGGGACATGTGCACAGGGGAAAGTGGATCAATTCTAGGATAAACCAACTGCACACAGGGTACAGGGACATGTGCACAGGGGAAAGTGGATCAATTCTAGGATAAACCAACTGCACACAGGGTACAGGGACATGTGCACAGGGGAAAGTGGATCAATTCTAGGATAAACCAGCTGCACACAGGGTACAGGGTCATGTGCACAGGGGAAAGTGGATCAATTCTAGGATAAACCAGCTGCACACAGGGTACACGGACATGTACACAGGGAAAGTGGATCAATTCTAGGATAAACCAACTGCACACAGGGTACAGGGACATGTGCACAGGGGAAAGTGGATCAATTCTAGGATAAACCAGCTGCACACAGGGTACAGGGACATGTGCACAGGGGAAAGTGGATCAATTCTAGGATAAACCAGCTGCACACAGGGTACACGGACATGTGCACAGGGGAAAGTGGATCAATTCTAGGATAAACCAGCTGCACACAGGGTACAGGGACATGTGCACAGGGGAAAGTGGATCAATTCTAGGATAAACCAACTGCACACAGGGTACACGGACATGTGCACAGGGGAAAGTGGATCAATTCTAGGATAAACCAGCTGCACACAGGGTACAGGGACATGTGCACAGGGGAAAGTGGATCAATTCTAGGATAAACCAGCTGCACACAGGGTACAGGGACATGTGCACAGGGGAAAGTGGATCAATTCTAGGATAACCAACTGCACACAGGGTACAGGGACATGTGCACAGGGGAAAGTGGATCAATTCTAGGATAAACCAACTGCACACAGGGTACAGGGACATGTGCACAGGGGAAAGTGGATCAATTCTAGGATAAACCAACTGCACACAGGGTACAGGGACATGTGCACAGGGGAAAGTGGATCAATTCTAGGATAAACCAACTGCACACAGGGTACATGGTCATGTGCACAGGGGAAGTGGATCAATTCTAGGATAAACCAACTGCACACAGGGTACAGGGACATGTGCACAGGGGAAAGTGGATCAATTCTAGGATAAACCAACTGCACACAGGGTACAGGGTCATGTGCACAGGGAAAGTGGATCAATTCTAGGATAAACCAACTGCACACAGGGTACAGGGACATGTGCACAGGGGAAAGTGGATCAATTCTAGGATAAACCAGCTGCACACAGGGTACAGGGACATGTGCACAGGGGAAAGTGGATCAATTCTAGGATAAACCAACTGCACACAGGGTACATGGTCATGTGCACAGGGGAAAGTGGATCAATTCTAGGATAAACCAACTGCACACAGGGTACAGGGACATGTGCACAGGGGAAAGTGGATCAATTCTAGGATAAACCAACTGCACACAGGGTACAGGGTCATGTGCACAGGGGAAAGTGGATCAATTCTAGGATAAACCAACTGCACACAGGGTACAGGGACATGTGCACAGGGGAAAGTGGATCAATTCTAGGATAAACCAGCTGCACACAGGGTACAGGGACATGTGCACAGGGGAAAGTGGATCAATTCTAGGATAAACCAACTGCACACAGGGTACAGGGACATGTGCACAGGGGAAAGTGGATCAATTCTAGGATAAACCACTGCACACAGGGTACACGGACATGTGCACAGGGGAAAGTGGATCAATTCTAGGATAAACCAACTGCACACAGGGTACAGGGACATGTGCACAGGGGAAAGTGGATCAATTCTAGGATAAACCAACTGCACACAGGGTACAGGGACATGTGCACAGAGGAAAGTGGATCAATTCTAGGATAAACCAACTGCACACAGGGTACAGGGTCATGTGCACAGGGGAAAGTGGATCAATTCTAGGATAAACCAACTGCACACAGGGTACAGGGACATGTGCACAGGGGAAAGTGGATCAATTCTAGGATAAACCAACTGCACACAGGGTACAGGGACATGTGCACAGAGGAAAGTGGACCAGTTCTAGGATAAACCAACTGCACACAGGGTACAGGGACATGTGCACAGGGGAAAGTGGATCAATTCTAGGATAAACCAACTGCACACAGGGTACAGGGACATGTGCACAGGGGAAAGTGGATCAATTCTAGGATAAACCAACTGCACACAGGGTACAGGGACATGTGCACAGGGGAAAGTGGATCAATTCTAGGATAAACCAACTGCACACAGGGTACAGGGACATGTACACAGGGGAAAGTGGATCAATTCTAGGATAAACCAGCTGCACACAGGGTACATGGTCATGTGCACAGGGGAAAGTGGATCAATTCTAGGATAAACCAACTGCACACAGGGTATAGGGACATGTGCACAGGGGAAAGTGGATCAATTCTAGGATAAACCAGCTGCACACAGGGTACAGGGACATGTGCACAGGGGAAAGTGGATCAATTCTAGGATAAACCAACTGCACACAGGGTACAGGGACATGTGCACAGGGGAAAGTGGATCAATTCTAGGATAAACCAACTGCACACAGGGTACAGGGACATGTGCACAGGGGAAAGTGGATCAATTCTAGGATAAACCAGCTGCACACAGGGTACAGGGTCATGTGCACAGGGGAAAGTGGATCAATTCTAGGATAAACCAACTGCACACAGGGTACAGGGACATGTGCACAGGGGAAAGTGGACCAATTCTAGGATAAACCAACTGCACACAGGGTACAGGGACATGTGCACAGGGGAAAGTGGATCAATTCTAGGATAAACCAACTGCACACAGGGTACAGGGACATGTGCACAGGGGAAAGTGGATCAATTCTAGGATAAACCAACTGCACACAGGGTACATGGACATGTGCACAGGGGAAAGTGGATCAATTCTAGGATAAACCAACTGCACACAGGGTACAGGGACATGTGCACAGGGGAAAGTGGATCAATTCTAGGATAAACCAACTGCACACAGGGTACAGGGTCATGTGCACAGGGGAAAGTGGATCAATTCTAGGATAAACCAGCTGCACACAGGGTACAGGGTCATGTGCACAGGGGAAAGTGGATCAATTCTAGGATAAACCAACTGCACACAGGGTACAGGGACATGTGCACAGGGGAAAGTGGACCAATTCTAGGATAAACCAACTGCACACAGGGTACAGGGACATGTGCACAGGGGAAAGTGGATCAATTCTAGGATAAACCAACTGCACACAGGGTACATGGACATGTGCACAGGGGAAAGTGGATCAATTCTAGGATAAACCAACTGCACACAGGGTACAGGGACATGTGCACAGGGGAAAGTGGATCAATTCTAGGATAAACCAACTGCACACAGGGTACATGGACATGTGCACAGGGGAAAGTGGATCAATTCTAGGATAAACCAGCTGCACACAGGGTACAGGGTCATGTGCACAGGGGAAAGTGGATCAATTCTAGGATAAACCAACTGCACACAGGGTACAGGGTCATGTGCACAGGGGAAAGTGGATCAATTCTAGGATAAACCAACTGCACACAGGGTACAGGGACATGTGCACAGGGGAAAGTGGATCAATTCTAGGATAAACCAGCTGCACACAGGGTACAGGGTCATGTGCACAGGGGAAAGTGGATCAATTCTAGGATAAACCAACTGCACACAGGGTACATGGACATGTGCACAGGGGAAAGTGGATCAATTCTAGGATAAACCAACTGCACACAGGGTACAGGGACATGTGCACAGGGGAAAGTGGATCAATTCTAGGATAAACCAACTGCACACAGGGTACAGGGACATGTGCACAGGGGAAAGTGGATCAATTCTAGGATAAACCAACTGCACACAGGGTACACGGACATGTGCACAGGGGAAAGTGGATCAATTCTAGGATAAACCAACTGCACACAGGGTACATGGTCATGTGCACAGGGGAAAGTGGATCAATTCTAGGATAAACCAACTGCACACAGGGTACATGGTCATGTGCACAGGGGAAAGTGGATCAATTCTAGGATAAACCAGCTGCACACAGGGTACAGGGACATGTGCACAGGGGAAAGTGGATCAATTCTAGGATAAACCAGCTGCACACAGGGTACATGGACATGTGCACAGGGGAAAGTGGATCAATTCTAGGATAAACCAGCTGCACACAGGGTACAGGGACATGTACACAGGGGAAAGTGGATCAATTCTAGGATAAACCAACTGCACACAGGGTACAGGGACATGTACACAGGGGAAAGTGGATCAATTCTAGGATAAACCAGCTGCACACAGGGTACATGGACATGTGCACAGGGGAAAGTGGATCAATTCTAGGATAAACCAAGCTGCACACAGGGTACAGGGACATGTGCACAGGGGAAAGTGGATCAATTCTAGGATAAACCAACTGCACACAGGGTACAGGGACATGTGCACAGGGGAAAGTGGATCAATTCTAGGATAAACCAACTGCACACAGGGTACAGGGACATGTGCACAGGGGAAAGTGGATCAATTCTAGGATAAACCAGCTGCACACAGGGTACAGGGACATGTGCACAGGGGAAAGTGGATCAATTCTAGGATAAACCAGCTGCACACAGGGTACAGGGACATGTACACAGGGGAAAGTGGATCAATTCTAGGATAAACCAACTGCACACAGGGTACTGGACATGTGCACAGGGGAAAGTGGATCAATTCTAGGATAAACCAACTGCACACAGGGTACATGGACATGTGCACAGGGGAAAGTGGATCAATTCTAGGATAAACCAGCTGCACACAGGGTACAGGGACATGTGCACAGGGGAAAGTGGATCAATTCTAGGATAAACCAGCTGCACACAGGGTACAGGGACATGTGCACAGGGGAAAGTGGATCAATTCTAGGATAAACCAACTGCACACAGGGTACAGGGACATGTGCACAGGGGAAAGTGGATCAATTCTAGGATAAACCAACTGCACACAGGGTACAGGGACATGTGCACAGGGGAAAGTGGATCAATTCTAGGATAAACCAACTGCACACAGGGTACAGGGACATGTGCACAGGGGAAAGTGGATCAATTCTAGGATAAACCAACTGCACACAGGGTACAGGGACATGTGCACAGGGGAAAGTGGATCAATTCTAGGATAAACCAACTGCACACAGGGTACAGGGACATGTGCACAGGGGAAAGTGGATCAATTCTAGGATAAACCAACTGCACACAGGGTACAGGGACATGTGCACAGGGGAAAGTGGATCAATTCTAGGATAAACCAGCTGCACACAGGGTACATGGACATGTGCACAGGGGAAAGTGGATCAATTCTAGGATAAACCAGCTGCACACAGGGTACAGGGACATGTGCACAGGGGAAAGTGGATCAATTCTAGGATAAACCAACTGCACACAGGGTACAGGGACATGTGCACAGAGGAAAGTGGATAAATTCTAGGATAAACCAACTGCACACAGGGTACAGGGACATGTGCACAGGGGAAAGTGGATCAATTCTAGGATAAACCAACTGCACACAGGGTACATGGACATGTACACAGGGGAAAGTGGATCAATTCTAGGATAAACCAACTGCACACAGGGTACAGGGTCATGTGCACAGGGGAAAGTGGATCAATTCTAGGATAAACCAACTGCACACAGGGTACATGGACATGTGCACAGGGGAAAGTGGATCAATTCTAGGATAAACCAACTGCACACAGGGTACAGGGACATGTGCACAGGGGAAAGTGGATCAATTCTAGGATAAACCAACTGCACACAGGGTACACGGACATGTGCACAGGGGAAAGTGGATCAATTCTAGGATAAACCAACTGCACACAGGGTACAGGGACATGTGCACAGGGGAAAGTGGATCAATTCTAGGATAAACCAACTGCACACAGGGTACATGGACATGTGCACAGGGGAAAGTGGATCAATTCTAGGATAAACCAACTGCACACAGGGTACAGGGACATGTGCACAGGGGAAAGTGGACCAATTCTAGGATAAACCAGCTGCACACAGGGTACACGGACATGTGCACAGGGGAAAGTGGATCAATTCTAGGATAAACCAACTGCACACAGGGTACAGGGACATGTGCACAGGGGAAAGTGGACCAATTCTAGGATAAACCAGCTGCACACAGGGTACAGGGACATGTGCACAGGGGAAAGTGGACCAATTCTAGGATAAACCAACTGCACACAGGGTACAGGGACATGTGCACAGGGGAAAGTGGATCAATTCTAGGATAAACCAACTGCACACAGGGTACAGGGACATGTACACAGGGGAAAGTGGATCAATTCTAGGATAAACCAACTGCACACAGGGTACACGGACATGTGCACAGGGGAAAGTGGATCAATTCTAGGATAAACCAGCTGCACACAGGGTACAGGGACATGTGCACAGGGGAAAGTGGATCAATTCTAGGATAAACCAGCTGCACACAGGGTACAGGGACATGTGCACAGGGGAAAGTGGACCAATTCTAGGGTAAACCAGCTGCACACAGGGTACAGGGACATGTGCACAGGGGAAAGTGGATCAATTCTAGGATAAACCAGCTGCACACAGGGTACAGGGACATGTGCACAGGGGAAAGTGGATCAATTCTAGGATAAACCAACTGCACACAGGGTACAGGGACATGTGCACAGGGGAAAGTGGATCAATTCTAGGATAAACCAACTGCACACAGGGTACAGGGTCATGTGCACAGGGGAAAGTGGATCAATTCTAGGATAAACCAGCTGCACACAGGGTACAGGGACATGTGCACAGGGGAAAGTGGATCAATTCTAGGATAAACCAACTGCACACAGGGTACACGGACATGTGCACAGGGGAAAGTGGATCAATTCTAGGATAAACCAACTGCACACAGGGTACAGGGACATGTGCACAGGGGAAAGTGGATCAATTCTAGGATAAACCAACTGCACACAGGGTACAGGGACATGTGCACAGGGGAAAGTGGATCAATTCTAGGATAAACCAACTGCACACAGGGTACACGGACATGTGCACAGGGGAAAGTGGATCAATTCTAGGATAAACCAACTGCACACAGGGTACAGGGACATGTGCACAGGGGAAAGTGGATCAATTCTAGGATAAACCAACTGCACACAGGGTACAGGGACATGTGCACAGGGGAAAGTGGATCAATTCTAGGATAAACCAACTGCACACAGGGTACAGGGACATGTGCACAGGGGAAAGTGGATCAATTCTAGGATAAACCAACTGCACACAGGGTACAGGGTCATGTGCACAGGGGAAAGTGGACCAATTCTAGGGTAAACCAGCTGCACACAGGGTACATGGACATGTGCACAGGGGAAAGTGGATCAATTCTAGGGTAAACCAGCTGCACACAGGGTACAGGGACATGTGCACAGGGGAAAGTGGATCAATTCTAGGATAAACCAACTGCACACAGGGTACAGGGACATGTGCACAGGGGAAAGTGGATCAATTCTAGGATAAACCAACTGCACACAGGGTACACGGACATGTGCACAGGGGAAAGTGGATCAATTCTAGGATAAACCAGCTGCACACAGGGTACAGGGACATGTGCACAGGGGAAAGTGGATCAATTCTAGGATAAACCAGCTGCACACAGGGTACAGGGACATGTGCACAGGGGAAAGTGGATCAATTCTAGGATAAACCAACTGCACACAGGGTACACGGACATGTGCACAGGGGAAAGTGGATCAATTCTAGGATAAACCAGCTGCACACAGGGTACAGGGACATGTGCACAGGGGAAAGTGGATCAATTCTAGGATAAACCAACTGCACACAGGGTACACGGGACATGTGCACAGGGGAAAGTGGATCAATTCTAGGATAAACCAACTGCACACAGGGTACAGGGACATGTGCACAGGGGAAAGTGGATCAATTCTAGGATAAACCAACTGCACACAGGGTACAGGGACATGTGCACAGGGGAAAGTGGATCAATTCTAGGATAAACCAACTGCACACAGGGTACAGGGACATGTGCACAGGGGAAAGTGGATCAATTCTAGGATAAACCAACTGCACACAGGGTACAGGGACATGTGCACAGGGGAAAGTGGATCAATTCTAGGATAAACCAACTGCACACAGGGTACAGGGTCATGTGCACAGGGGAAAGTGGATCAATTCTAGGATAAACCAACTGCACACAGGGTACAGGGACATGTGCACAGGGGAAAGTGGATCAATTCTAGGATAAACCAACTGCACACAGGGTACAGGGACATGTGCACAGGGGAAAGTGGATCAATTCTAGGATAAACCAACTGCACACAGGGTACAGGGACATGTGCACAGGGGAAAGTGGATCAATTCTAGGATAAACCAACTGCACACAGGGTACAGGGACATGTGCACAGGGGAAAGTGGATCAATTCTAGGATAAACCAGCTGCACACAGGGTACAGGGACATGTGCACAGGGGAAAGTGGATCAATTCTAGGATAAACCAGCTGCACACAGGGTACAGGGTCATGTACACAGGGGAAAGTGGATCAATTCTAGGATAAACCAACTGCACACAGGGTACAGGGACATGTGCACAGAGAAAAGTGGATCAATTCTAGGATAAACCAACTGCACACAGGGTACAGGGACATGTACACAGGGGAAAGTGGATCAATTCTAGGATAAACCAACTGCACACAGGGTACAGGGACATGTACACAGGGGAAAGTGGATCAATTCTAGGATAAACCAACTGCACACAGGGTACATGGACATGTGCACAGGGGAAAGTGGATCAATTCTAGGATAAACCAACTGCACACAGGGTACAGGGACATGTGCACAGGGGAAAGTGGATCAATTCTAGGATAAACCAACTGCACACAGGGTACAGGGTCATGTGCACAGGGGAAAGTGGATCAATTCTAGGATAAACCAACTGCACACAGGGTACAGGGACATGTGCACAGGGGAAAGTGGATCAATTCTAGGATAAACCAGCTGCACACAGGGTACAGGGTCATGTGCACAGGGGAAAGTGGATCAATTCTAGGATAAACCAACTGCACACAGGGTACAGGGTCATGTGCACAGGGGAAAGTGGATCAATTCTAGGATAAACCAACTGCACACAGGGTACACGGACATGTGCACAGGGGAAAGTGGATCAATTCTAGGATAAACCAGCTGCACACAGGGTACAGGGTCATGTACACAGGGGAAAGTGGATCAATTCTAGGATAAACCAACTGCACACAGGGTACAGGGACATGTGCACAGGGGAAAGTGGATCAATTCTAGGATAAACCAACTGCACACAGGGTACAGGGTCATGTGCACAGGGGAAAGTGGATCAATTCTAGGATAAACCAACTGCACACAGGGTACAGGGACATGTGCACAGGGGAAAGTGGATCAATTCTAGGATAAACCAACTGCACACAGGGTACAGGGACATGTGCACAGGGGAAAGTGGATCAATTCTAGGATAAACCAACTGCACACAGGGTACAGGGACATGTGCACAGGGGAAAGTGGATCAATTCTAGGATAAACCAACTGCACACAGGGTACAGGGACATGTGCACAGGGGAAAGTGGATCAATTCTAGGATAAACCAACTGCACACAGGGTACAGGGACATGTGCACAGGGGAAAGTGGATCAATTCTAGGATAAACCAACTGCACACAGGGTACAGGGACATGTGCACAGGGGAAAGTGGATCAATTCTAGGATAAACCAACTGCACACAGGGTACAGGGACATGTGCACAGGGGAAAGTGGATCAATTCTAGGATAAACCAGCTGCACACAGGGTACAGGGACATGTGCACAGGGGAAAGTGGATCAATTCTAGGATAAACCAACTGCACACAGGGTACAGGGACATGTACACAGGGGAAAGTGGATCAATTCTAGGATAAACCAACTGCACACAGGGTACAGGGACATGTGCACAGAGGAAAGTGGATCAATTCTAGGATAAACCAACTGCACACAGGGTACAGGGACATGTGCACAGGGGAAAGTGGATCAATTCTAGGATAAACCAACTGCACACAGGGTACAGGGACATGTGCACAGGGGAAAGTGGATCAATTCTAGGATAAACCAACTGCACACAGGGTACAGGGACATGTGCACAGAGGAAAGTGGATCAATTCTAGGATAAACCAACTGCACACAGGGTACAGGGACATGTGCACAGGGGAAAGTGGATCAATTCTAGGATAAACCAACTGCACACAGGGTACAGGGACATGTGCACAGGGGAAAGTGGATCAATTCTAGGATAAACCAGCTGCACACAGGGTACAGGGTCATGTGCACAGGGGAAAGTGGATCAATTCTAGGATAAACCAACTGCACACAGGGTACAGGGACATGTGCACAGGGGAAAGTGGATCAATTCTAGGATAAACCAACTGCACACAGGGTACAGGGACATGTGCACAGGGGAAAGTGGATCAATTCTAGGATAAACCAACTGCACACAGGGTACAGGGACATGTGCACAGGGGAAAGTGGATCAATTCTAGGATAAACCAACTGCACACAGGGTACAGGGACATGTGCACAGGGGAAAGTGGATCAATTCTAGGATAAACCAACTGCACACAGGGTACAGGGACATGTGCACAGGGGAAAGTGGATCAATTCTAGGATAAACCAACTGCACACAGGGTACAGGGACATGTGCACAGGGGAAAGTGGATCAATTCTAGGATAAACCAACTGCACACAGGGTACAGGGACATGTGCACAGGGGAAAGTGGATCAATTCTAGGATAAACCAACTGCACACAGGGTACAGGGACATGTGCACAGGGGAAAGTGGATCAATTCTAGGATAAACCAGCTGCACACAGGGTACAGGGACATGTGCACAGGGGAAAGTGGATCAATTCTAGGATAAACCAACTGCACACAGGGTACAGGGACATGTGCACAGGGGAAAGTGGATCAATTCTAGGATAAACCAGCTGCACACAGGGTACAGGGACATGTGCACAGGGGAAAGTGGATCAATTCTAGGATAAACCAACTGCACACAGGGTACAGGGACATGTGCACAGGGGAAAGTGGATCAATTCTAGGATAAACCAACTGCACACAGGGTACAGGGACATGTGCACAGGGGAAAGTGGATCAATTCTAGGATAAACCAGCTGCACACAGGGTACAGGGACATGTGCACAGGGGAAAGTGGATCAATTCTAGGATAAACCAACTGCACACAGGGTACAGGGACATGTGCACAGGGGAAAGTGGATCAATTCTAGGATAAACCAACTGCACACAGGGTACAGGGACATGTGCACAGGGGAAAGTGGATCAATTCTAGGATAAACCAACTGCACACAGGGTACAGGGACATGTGCACAGGGGAAAGTGGATCAATTCTAGGATAAACCAGCTGCACACAGGGTACAGGGACATGTGCACAGGGGAAAGTGGATCAATTCTAGGATAAACCAGCTGCACACAGGGTACAGGGACATGTGCACAGGGGAAAGTGGATCAATTCTAGGATAAACCAGCTGCACACAGGGTACAGGGACATGTGCACAGGGGAAAGTGGATCAATTCTAGGATAAACCAGCTGCACACAGGGTACAGGGTCATGTGCACAGGGGAAAGTGGATCAATTCTAGGATAAACCAACTGCACACAGGGTACAGGGACATGTGCACAGGGGAAAGTGGATAAATTCTAGGATAAACCAACTGCACACAGGGTACATGGACATGTGCACAGGGGAAAGTGGATCAATTCTAGGATAAACCAACTGCACACAGGGTACAGGGACATGTGCACAGGGGAAAGTGGATCAATTCTAGGATAAACCAACTGCACTCAGGGTACAGGGACATGTACACAGAGGAAAGTGGATCAATTCTAGGATAAACCAGCTGCACACACAGTACAGGGTCATGTACACAGGGGAAAGTGGATCAATTCTAGGATAAACCAACTGCACACAGGGTACAGGGACATGTGCACAGGGGAAAGTGGATCAATTCTAGGATAAACCAACTGCACACAGGGTACAGGGGACATGTGCACAGGGGAAAGTGGATCAATTCTAGGATAAACCAACTGTACACAGGGTACAGGGACATGTGCACAGGGGAAAGTGGATCAATTCTAGGATAAACCAACTGCACACAGGGTACAGGGACATGTGCACAGGGGAAAGTGGATCAATTCTAGGATAAACCAACTGCACACAGGGTACATGGACATGTGCACAGGGGAAAGTGGATCAGTTCTAGGATAAACCAGCTGCACACAGGGTACAGGGACATGTGCACAGGGGAAAGTGGATCAATTCTAGGATAAACCAACTGCACACAGGGTACATGGACATGTGCACAGGGGAAAGTGGATCAATTCTAGGATAAACCAACTGCACACAGGGTACAGGGACATGTGCACAGGGGAAAGTGGATCAATTCTAGGATAAACCAACTGCACACAGGGTACAGGGACATGTGCACAGGGGAAAGTGGATCAATTCTAGGATAAACCAACTGCACACAGGGTACAGGGACATGTGCACAGGGGAAAGTGGATCAATTCTAGGATAAACCAACTGCACACAGGGTACAGGGACATGTGCACAGGGGAAAGTGGATCAATTCTAGGATAAACCAACTGCACACAGGGTACAGGGACATGTACACAGGGGAAAGTGGATCAATTCTAGGATAAACCAACTGCACACAGGGTACAGGGACATGTGCACAGGGGAAAGTGGATCAATTCTAGGATAAACCAACTGCACACAGGGTACATGGACATGTGCACAGGGGAAAGTGGATCAGTTCTAGGATAAACCAGCTGCACACAGGGTACACGGACATGTACACAGGGGAAAGTGGATCAATTCTAGGATAAACCAACTGCACACAGGGTACATGGACATGTACACAGGGGAAAGTGGATCAATTCTAGGATAAACCAGCTGCACACAGGGTACATGGACATGTACACAGGGGAAAGTGGATCAATTCTAGGATAAACCAACTGCACACAGGGTACAGGGACATGTGCACAGGGGAAAGTGGATCAATTCTAGGATAAACCAGCTGCACACAGGGTACAGGGACATGTGCACAGGGGAAAGTGGACCAATTCTAGGATAAACCAACTGCACACAGGGTACATGGACATGTGCACAGGGGAAAGTGGATCAGTTCTAGGATAAACCAACTGCACACAGGGTACAGGGACATGTGCACAGGGGAAAGTGGATCAATTCTAGGATAAACCAACTGCACACAGGGTACAGGGACATGTGCACAGGGGAAAGTGGATCAATTCTAGGATAAACCAACTGCACACAGGGTACAGGGACATGTGCACAGGGGAAAGTGGATCAATTCTAGGATAAACCAACTGCACACAGGGTACAGGGTCATGTGCACAGGGGAAAGTGGATCAATTCTAGGATAAACCAGCTGCACACAGGGTACAGGGACATGTGCACAGGGGAAAGTGGATCAATTCTAGGATAAACCAACTGCACACAGGGTACACGGACATGTGCACAGGGGAAAGTGGATCAATTCTAGGATAAACCAGCTGCACACAGGGTACAGGGACATGTGCACAGGGGAAAGTGGATCAATTCTAGGATAAACCAACTGCACACAGGGTACAGGGACATGTACACAGGGGAAAGTGGATCAATTCTAGGATAAACCAACTGCACACAGGGTACATGGACATGTGCACAGGGGAAAGTGGATCAATTCTAGGATAAACCAACTGCACACAGGGTACAGGGACATGTGCACAGGGGAAAGTGGATCAATTCTAGGATAAACCAACTGCACACAGGGTACAGGGACATGTGCACAGGGGAAAGTGGATCAATTCTAGGATAAACCAACTGCACACAGGGTACAGGGACATGTGCACAGGGGAAAGTGGATCAATTCTAGGATAAACCAGCTGCACACAGGGTACATGGACATGTGCACAGGGGAAAGTGGATCAATTCTAGGATAAACCAGCTGCACACAGGGTACAGGGTCATGTGCACAGGGGAAAGTGGATCAATTCTAGGATAAACCAACTGCACACAGGGTACATGGACATGTGCACAGGGGAAAGTGGATCAATTCTAGGATAAACCAACTGCACACAGGGTACAGGGACATGTGCACAGGGGAAAGTGGATCAATTCTAGGATAAACCAACTGCACACAGGGTACAGGGACATGTGCACAGGGGAAAGTGGATCAATTCTAGGATAAACCAACTGCACACAGGGTACAGGGACATGTGCACAGGGGAAAGTGGATCAATTCTAGGATAAACCAACTGCACACAGGGTACAGGGACATGTGCACAGGGGAAAGTGGATCAATTCTAGGATAAACCAACTGCACACAGGGTACAGGGACATGTGCACAGGGGAAAGTGGATCAATTCTAGGATAAACCAGCTGCACACAGGGTACAGGGACATGTGCACAGGGGAAAGTGGATCAATTCTAGGATAAACCAACTGCACACAGGGTACAGGGACATGTGCACAGAGGAAAGTGGATCAATTCTAGGATAAAA
>JBBDGT010000324.1:0-38801 GCA_037306005.1 Rhinophrynus dorsalis | reverse complement strand
TACTGGTCCCTCATACACGCTCATGGCCCCTTCCACGTGCTCCTACCAGCTCAGAAGCCCCACTGGTCCCTCATACACGCTCAGGGCCCCTTCCACGTGCTCCTAGCAGCTCAGAAGCCCCACTGGACCCTCATACACGCTCAGGGCCCCTTCCACGCGCTCAGAAGCCCCACTGGTCCCTCATACACGCTCAGGGCCCCTTCCACGTGCTCCTACCAGCTCAGAAGCCCCACTGGTCCCTCATACACGCTCAGGGCCCCTTCCACGAGCTCCTACCAGCTCAGAAGCCCCACTGGTCCCTCATACACGCTCAGGGCCCCTTCCACGCGCTCCTACACGCTCAGAAGCCCCACTGGACTCTCATACATGCTCAGAGCCCCTTCCACGTGCTCAGAAGCCCCACTGGACCCTCATACACGCTCAGGGCCCCTTCCACTCGCTCAGAAGCCCCACTGGTCCCTCACACACGCTCAGGGCCCCTTCCACGCGCTCCTACCCGCTCAGAAGCCCCACTGGACCCTCATACACGCTCAATGCCCCTTCCACGCGCTCAGAAGCCCCACTGGTCCCTCATACACGCTCAGGGCCCCTTCCACTCGCTCAGAAGCCCCACTGGTCCCTCATACACGCTCAGGGCCCCTTCCACGCGCTCCTACCCGCTCAGAAGCCCTACTGGTCCCTCATACACGCTCAGGGCCCCTTCCACGCGCTCCTACCCGCTCAGAAGCCCCACTGGTCCCTCATACACGCTCAGGGCCCCTTCCATGCGCTCCTACCCGCTCAGAAGCCCCACTGGTCCCTCATACACGCTCAGGGCCCCTTCCACGTGCTCCTACCAGCTCAGAAGCCCCACTGGTCCCTCATACACGCTCAGGGCCCCTTCCACATGCTCCTACCAGCTCAGAAGCCCCACTGGTCCCTCATACACGCTCAGGGCCCCTTCCACACGCTCAGAAGCCCCACTGGTCCCTCATACACACTCAGGGCCCCTTCCACGTGCTCCTACCAGCTCAGAAGCCCCACTGGTCCCTCATACACGCTCAGGGCCCCTTCCACGTGCTCCTACCAGCTCAGAAGCCCCACTGGTCCCTCATACACGCTCAGGGCCCCTTCCACGTACTCCTAATAGCTCAGAAGCCCCACTGGTCCCTCATACACGCTCAGGGCCCCTTCCACTCGCTCCTACCAGCTCAGAAGCCCCACTGGACCCTCATACACGCTCAGGGCCCCTTCCACGCGCTCCTACCAGCTCAGAAGCCCCACTGGACCCTCATACACGCTCAGGGCCCCTTCCACGCGCTCAGAAGCCCCACTGGTCCCTCATACACGCTCAGGGCCCCTTCCACTCGCTCAGAAGCCCCACTGGTCCCTCATACACGCTCAAGGCCCCTTCCACGCGCTCCTACCCGCTCAGAAGCCCCACTGGACCCTCATACACGCTCAGGGCCCCTTTTACTCGCTCAGAAGCCCCACTGGACCCTCATACACGCTCAGGGCCCCTTCCACGTGCTCCTACCAGCTCAGAAGCCCCACTGGTCCCTCATACACGCTCAGGGCCCCTTCCACACGCTCAGAAGCCCCACTGGTCCCTCATACACGCTCAGGGCCCCTTCCACGTGCTCATACCAGCTCAGAAGCCCCACTGGTCCCTCATACACGCTCAGGGCCCCTTCCACGCGCTCAGAAGCCCCACTGGTCCCTCATACACGCTCAGGGCCCCTTCCACGTGCTCCTACCAGCTCAGAAGCCCCACTGGTCCCTCATACACGCTCAGGGCCCCTTCCACGTGCTCCTACCAGCTCAGAAGCCCCACTGGTCCCTCATACACGCTCAGGGCCCCTTCCACGTGCTCCTACCAGCTCAGAAGCCCCACTGGTCCCTCATACACGCTCAGGGCCCTTTCCACGTGCTCCTACCAGCTCAGAAGCCCCACTGGTCCCTCATACACGCTCAGGGCCCCTTCCACGTGCTCCTACCAGCTCAGAAGCCCCACTGGTCCCTCATACATGCTCACGGCCCCTTCCACGTGCTCCTACCAGCTCAGAAGCCCCACTGGTCCCTCATACACGCTCAGGGCCCCTTCCACTCGCTCAGAAGCCCCACTGGACCCTCATACACGCTCAGGGCCCCTTCCACTCGCTCACAAGCCCCACTGGACCCTCATACACGCTCAGGGCCCCTTCCAATCGCTCAGAAGCCCCACTGGACCCTCATACACGCTCAGGGCCCCTTCCACGCGCTCAGAAGCCCCACTGGTCCCTCATACACGCTCAGGGCCCCTTCCACGTGCTCCTACCAGCTCAGAAGCCCCACTGGTCCCTCATACACGCTCAGGGCCCCTTCCACGCGGTCAGAAGCCCCACTGGTCCCTCATACACGCTCAGGGCCCCTTCCACGTGCTCCTACCAGCTCAGAAGCCCCACTGGTCCCTCAAACACGCTCAGGGCCCCTTCCACGCGCTCAGAAGCCCCACTGGTCCCTCATACACGCTCAGGGCCCCTTCCACGTGCTCCTACCAGCTCAGAAGCCCCACTGGTCCCTCATACACGCTCAGGGCCCCTTCCACGCGCTCCTACCCGCTCAGAAGCCCCACTGGACTCTCATACACGCTCAGAGCCCCTTCCACGTGCTCAAAAGCCCCACTGGACCCTCATACACGCTCAGGGCCCCTTCCACTCGCTCAGAAGCCCCACTGGTCCCTCATACACGCTCAGGGCCCCTTCCACGCGCTCAGAAGCCCCACTGGACCCTCATACACGCTCAGGGCGCCTTCCACTCGCTCAGAATCCCCACTGGACCCTCATACACGCTCAGGGCCCCTTCCACGCGCTCCTACCCGCTCAGAAGCCCCACTGGACCCTCATACACGCTCAGGGCCCCTTCCACGCGCTCAGAAGCCCCACTGGTCCCTCAGACACGCTCAGGGCCCCTTCCATGTGCTCCTACCAGCTCAGAAGCCCCACTGGTCCCTCATACACGCTCAGGGCCCCTTCCACTCGCTCAGAAGCCCCACTGGTCCCTCATACACGCTCAGGTCCCCTTCCACTCGCTCAGAAGCCCCACTGGTCCCTCATACACGCTCAGGACCCTTTCCACGCGCTCCTACCCGCTCAGAAGCCCTACTGGTCCCTCATGCACGCTCAGGGCCCCTTCCACGCGCTCCTACCCGCTCAGAAGCCCCACTGGTCCCTCATACACGCTCAGGGCCCCTTCCATGCGCTCCTACCCGCTCAGAAGCCCCACTGGTCCCTCATACACGCTCAGGGCCCCTTCCACGTGCTCCTACCAGCTCAGAAGACCCACTGGTCCCTCATACACGCTCATGGCCCGTTCCACGTGCTCCTACCAGCTCAGAGGCCCCACTGGTCCCTCATACACGCTCAGGGCCCCTTCCACGTGCTCCTAGCAGCTCAGAAGCCCCACTGGACCCTCATACACGCTCAGGGCCCCTTCCACGCGCTCAGAAGCCCCACTGGTCCCTCATACACGCTCAGGGCCCCTTCCACGTGCTCCTACCAGCTCAGAAGCCCCACTGGTCCCTCATACACGCTCAGGGCCCCTTCCACGAGCTCCTACCAGCTCAGAAGCCCCACTGGTCCCTCATACACGCTCAGGGCCCCTTCCACGCGCTCCTACCCGCTCAGAAGCCCCACTGGACTCTCATACACGCTCAGAGCCCCTTCCACGTGCTCAGAAGCCCCACTGGACCCTCATACACGCTCAGGGCCCCTTCCACTCGCTCAGAAGCCCCACTGGTCCCTCATACACGCTCAGGGCCCCTTCCACGTGCTCATACCAGCTCAGAAGCCCCACTGGTCCCTCATACACGCTCAGGGCCCCTTCCACGCGCTCAGAAGCCCCACTGGTCCCTCATACACGCTCAGGGCCCCTTCCACGTGCTCCTACCAGCTCAGAAGCCCCACTGGTCCCTCATACACGCTCAGGGCCCCTTCCATGTGCTCCTACCAGCTCAGAAGCCCCACTGGTCCCTCATACACGCTCAGGGCCCCTTCCACGTGCTCCTACCAGCTCAGAAGCCCCACTGGTCCCTCATACACGCTCAGGGCCCTTTCCACGTGCTCCTACCAGCTCAGAAGCCCCACTGGTCCCTCATACACGCTCAGGGCCCCTTCCACGTGCTCCTACCAGCTCAGAAGCCCCACTGGTCCCTCATACATGCTCACGGCCCCTTCCACGTGCTCCTACCAGCTCAGAAGCCCCACTGGTCCCTCATACACGCTCAGGGCCCCTTCCACTCGCTCAGAAGCCCCACTGGACCCTCATACACGCTCAGGGCCCCTTCCACTCGCTCACAAGCCCCACTGGACCCTCATACACGCTCAGGGCCCCTTCCAATCGCTCAGAAGCCCCACTGGACCCTCATACACGCTCAGGGCCCCTTCCACGCGCTCAGAAGCCCCACTGGTCCCTCATACACGCTCAGGGCCCCTTCCACGTGCTCCTACCAGCTCAGAAGCCCCACTGGTCCCTCATACACGCTCAGGGCCCCTTCCACGCGCTCAGAAGCCCCACTGGTCCCTCATACACGCTCAGGGCCCCTTCCACGTGCTCCTACCAGCTCAGAAGCCCCACTGGTCCCTCAAACACGCTCAGGGCCCCTTCCACGCGCTCAGAAGCCCCACTGGTCCCTCATACACGCTCAGGGCCCCTTCCACGTGCTCCTACCAGCTCAGAAGCCCCACTGGTCCCTCATACACGCTCAGGGCCCCTTCCACGCGCTCCTACCCGCTCAGAAGCCCCACTGGACTCTCATACACGCTCAGAGCCCCTTCCACGTGCTCAAAAGCCCCACTGGACCCTCATACACGCTCAGGGCCCCTTCCACTCGCTCAGAAGCCCCACTGGTCCCTCATACACGCTCAGGGCCCCTTCCACGCGCTCAGAAGCCCCACTGGACCCTCATACACGCTCAGGGCGCCTTCCACTCGCTCAGAAGCCCCACTGGACCCTCATACACGCTCAGGGCCCCTTCCAGGCGCTCCTACCCGCTCAGAAGCCCCACTGGACCCTCATACACGCTCAGGGCCCCTTCCACGCGCTCAGAAGCCCCACTGGTCCCTCAGACACGCTCAGGGCCCCTTCCACGTGCTCCTACCAGCTCAGAAGCCCCACTGGTCCCTCATACACACTCAGGGCCCCTTCCACGTGCTCCTACCAGCTCAGAAGCCCCACTGGTCCCTCATACACGCTCAGGGCCCCTTCCACTCGCTCAGAAGCCCCACTGGTCCCTCATACACGCTCAGGTCCCCTTCCACTCGCTCAGAAGCCCCACTGGTCCCTCATACACGCTCAGGACCCTTTCCACGCTCTCCTACCCGCTCAGAAGCCCTACTGGTCCCTCATGCACGCTCAGGGCCCCTTCCACGCGCTCCTACCCGCTCAGAAGCCCCACTGGTCCCTCATACACGCTCAGGGCCCCTTCCATGCGCTCCTACCCGCTCAGAAGCCCCACTGGTCCCTCATACACGCTCAGGGCCCCTTCCACGTGCTCCTACCAGCTCAGAAGACCCACTGGTCCCTCATACACGCTCATGGCCCCTTCCACGTGCTCCTACCAGCTCAGAGGCCCCACTGGTCCATCATACACGCTCAGGGCCCCTTCCACGTGCTCCTAGCAGCTCAGAAGCCCCACTGGACCCTCATACACGCTCAGGGCCCCTTCCACGCGCTCAGAAGCCCCACTGGTCCCTCATACACGCTCAGGGCCCCTTCCACGTGCTCCTACCAGCTCAGAAGCCCCACTGGTCCCTCATACACGCTCAGGGCCCCTTCCACGAGCTCCTACCAGCTCAGAAGCCCCACTGGTCCCTCATACATGCTCAGGGCCCCTTCCACGCGCTCCTACCCGCTCAGAAGCCCCACTGGACTCTCATACACGCTCAGAGCCCCTTCCACGTGCTCAGAAGCCCCACTGGACCCTCATACACGCTCAGGGCCCCTTCCACTCGCTCAGAAGCCCCACTGGTCCCTCATACACGCTCAGGGCCCCTTCCACTTGCTCAGAAGCCCCACTGGTTCCTCATACACGCTCAGGGCCCCTTCCACGCGCTCAGAAGCCCCACTGGTCCCTCATACACGCTCAGGGCCCCTTCCACGCGCTCCTACCCGCTCAGAAGCCCCACTGGACCCTCATACACGCTCAGGGCCCCTTCCACGTGCTCCTACCAGCTCAGAAGCCCCACTGGTCCCTCATACACTCTCAGGGCCCCTTCCACGTGCTCCTACCAGCTCAGAAGCCCCACTGGTCCCTCATACACGCTCAGGGCCCCTTCCACGTGCTCCTACCAGCTCAGAAGCCCCACTGGTTCCTCATACACGCTCAGGGCCCCTTCCACGAGCTCCTACCAGCTCAGAAGCCCCACTGGTCCCTCATACACGCTCAGGGCCCCTTCCACGCGCTCCTACCCGCTCAGAAGCCCCACTGGACTCTCATACACGCTCAGAGCCCCTTCCACGTGCTCAGAAGCCCCACTGGACCCTCATACACGCTCAGGGCCCCTTCCACTCGCTCAGAAGCCCCACTGGTCCCTCATACACGCTCAGGGCCCCTTCCACGCGCTCAGAATCCCCACTGGTCCCTCATACACGCTCAGGGCCCCTTCCACTCGCTCAGAAGCCCCACTGGTCCCTCATACACGCTCAGGGCCCCTTCCACGCGCTCCTACCCGCTCAGAAACCCTACTGGTCCCTCATACACGCTCAGGGCCCCTTCCACGCGCTCCTACCCGCTCAGAAGCCCCACTGGTCCCTCATACACGCTCAGGGCCCCTTCCATGCGCTCCTACCCGCTCAGAAGCCCCACTGGTCCCTCATACACGCTCAGGGCCCCTTCCACGTGCTCCTACCAGCTCAGAAGACCCACTGGTCCCTCATACACGCTCATGGCCCCTTCCACGTGCTCCTACCAGCTCAGAAGCCCCACTGGTACCTCATACACGCTCAGGGCCCCTTCCACGTGCTCCTAGCAGCTCAGAAGCCCCACTGGACCCTCATACACGCTCAGGGCCCCTTCCACGCGCTCAGAAGCCCCACTGGTCCCTCATACACGCTCAGGGCCCCTTCCACGTGCTCCTACCAGCTCAGAAGCCCCACTGGTCCCTCATACACGCTCAGGGCCCCTTCCACGTGCTCCTACCAGCTCAGAAGCCCCACTGGTCCCTCATACACGCTCAGGGCCCCTTCCACGTACTCCTAATAGCTCAGAAGCCCCACTGGTCCCTCATACACGCTCAGGGCCCCTTCCACTCGCTCCTACCAGCTCAGAAGCCCCACTGGACCCTCATACACGCTCAGGGCCCCTTCCACGCGCTCCTACCAGCTCAGAAGCCCCACTGGACCCTCATACACGCTCAGGGCCCCTTCCACGCGCTCAGAAGCCCCACTGGTCCCTCATACACGCTCAGGGCCCCTTCCACTCGCTCAGAAGCCCCACTGGTCCCTCATACACGCTCAAGGCCCCTTCCACGCGCTCCTACCCGCTCAGAAGCCCCACTGGACCCTCATACACGCTCAGGGCCCCTTTTACTCGCTCAGAAGCCCCACTGGACCCTCATACACGCTCAGGGCCCCTTCCACGTGCTCCTACCAGCTCAGAAGCCCCACTGGTCACTCATACACGCTCAGGGCCCCTTCCACACGCTCAGAAGCCCCACTGGTCCCTCATACACGCTCAGGGCCCCTTCCACGTGCTCATACCAGCTCAGAAGCCCCACTGGTCCCTCATACACGCTCAGGGCCCCTTCCACGCGCTCAGAAGCCCCACTGGTCCCTCATACACGCTCAGGGTCCCTTCCACGTGCTCCTACCAGCTCAGAAGCCCCACTGGTCCCTCATACACGCTCAGGGCCCCTTCCACGTGCTCCTACCAGCTCAGAAGCCCCACTGGTCCCTCATACACGCTCAGGGCCCCTTCCACGTGCTCCTACCAGCTCAGAAGCCCCACTGGTCCCTCATACACGCTCAGGGCCCCTTCCATGTGCTCCTACCAGCTCAGAAGCCCCACTGGTCCCTCATACACGCTCAGGGCCCCTTCCACGTGCTCCTACCAGCTCAGAAGCCCCACTGGTCCCTCATACATGCTCACGGCCCCTTCCACGTGCTCCTACCAGCTCAGAAGCCCCACTGGTCCCTCATACACGCTCAGGGCCCCTTCCACTCGCTCAGAAGCCCCACTGGACCCTCATACACGGTCAGGGCCCCTTCCACTTGCTCACAAGCCCCACTGGACCCTCATACACGCTCAGGGCCCCTTCCAATCGCTCAGAAGCCCCACTGGACCCTCATACACGCTCAGGGCCCCTTCCACGCGCTCAGAAGCCCCACTGGTCCCTCATACACGCTCAGGGCCCCTTCCACGTGCTCCTACCAGCTCAGAAGCCCCACTGGTCCCTCATACACGCTCAGGGCCCCTTCCACGCGCTCAGAAGCCCCACTGGTCCCTCATACACGCTCAGGGCCCCTTCCACGTGCTCCTACCAGCTCAGAAGCCCCACTGGTCCCTCATACACGCTCAGGGCCCCTTCCACGCGCTCCTACCCGCTCAGAAGCCCCACTGGACTCTCATACACGCTCAGAGCCCCTTCCACGTGCTCAAAAGCCCCACTGGACCCTCATACACGCTCAGGGCCCCTTCCACTCGCTCAGAAGCACCACTGGTCCCTCATACACGCTCAGGGCCCCTTCCACGCGCTCAGAAGCCCCACTGGACCCTCATACACGCTGAGGGCGCCTTCCACTCGCTCAGAAGCCCCACTGGACCCTCATACACGCTCAGGGCCCCTTCCACGCGCTCCTACCCGCTCAGAAGCCCCACTGGACCCTCATACACGCTCAGGGCCCCTTCCACGCGCTCAGAAGCCCCACTGGTCCCTCAGACACGCTCAGGGCCCCTTCCACGTGCTCCTACCAGCTCAGAAGCCCCACTGGTCCCTCATACACGCTCAGGGCCCCTTCCACGTGCTCCTACCAGCTCAGAAGCCCCACTGGTCCCTCATACACGCTCAGGGCCCCTTCCACTCGCTCAGAAGCCCCACTGGTCCCTCATACATGCTCAGGTCCCCTTCCACTCACTCAGAAGCCCCACTGGTCCCTCATACACGCTCAGGACCCTTTCCACGCGCTCCTACCCGCTCAGAAGCCCTACTGGTCCCTCATGCACGCTCAGGGCCCCTTCCACGCGCTCCTACCCGCTCAGAAGCCCCACTGGTCCCTCATACACGCTCAGGGCCCCTTCCATGCGCTCCTACCCGCTCAGAAGCCCCACTGGTCCCTCATACATGCTCAGGGCCCCTTCCACGTGCTCCTACCAGCTCAGAAGACCCACTGGTCCCTCATACACGCTCATGGCCCCTTCCACGTGCTCCTACCAGCTCAGAAGCCCCACTGGTCCCTCATACACGCTCAGGGCCCCTTCCACGTGCTCCTAGCAGCTCAGAAGCCCCACTGGACCCTCATACACGCTCAGGGCCCCTTCCACGCGCTCAGAAGCCCCACTGGTCCCTCATACACGCTCAGGGCCCCTTCCACGTGCTCCTACCAGCTCAGAAGCCCCACTGGTCCCTCATACACGCTCAGGGCCCCTTCCACGCGCTCCTACCCGCTCAGAAGCCACACTGGACTCTCATACACGCTCAGAGCCCCTTCCACGTGCTCAGAAGCCCCACTGGACCCTCATACACGCTCAGGGCCCCTTCCACTCGCTCAGAAGCCCCACTGGTCCCTCATACACGCTCAGGGCCCCTTCCACGCGCTCCTACCCGCTCAGAAGCCCCACTGGACCCTCATACACGCTCAGGGCCCCTTCCACGCGCTCAGAAGCCCCACTGGTCCCTCATACACGCTCAGGGCCCCTTCCACGTGCTCCTACCAGCTCAGAAGCCCCACTGGTCCCTCATACACGCTCAGGGCCCCTTCCACGTGCTCCTACCAGCTCAGAAGCCCCACTGGTCCCTCATACACGCTCAGGGCCCCTTCCACTCGCTCAGAAGCCCCACTGGTCCCTCATACACGCTCAGGGCCCCTTCCACTCGCTCAGAAGCCCCACTGGTCCCTCATACACGCTCAGGGCCCCTTCCACGCGCTCCTACCCGCTGAGAAGCCCTACTGGTCCCTCATACACGCTCAGGGCCCCTTCCACGCGCTCCTACCCGCTCAGAAGCCCCACTGGTCCCTCATACACGCTCAGGGCCCCTTCCATGTGCTCCTACCCGCTCAGAAGCCCCACTGGTCCCTCATACACGCTCAGGGACCCTTCCACGTGCTCCTACCAGCTCAGAAGACCCACTGGTCCCTCATACACGCTCATGGCCCCTTCCACGTGCTCCTACCAGCTCAGAAGCCCCACTGGTACCTCATACACGCTCAGGGCCCCTTCCACGTGCTCCTAGCAGCTCAGAAGCCCCACTGGACCCTCATACACGCTCAGGGCCCCTTTCACGCGCTCAGAAGCCCCACTGGTCCCTCATACATGCTCAGGGCCCCTTCCACGTGCTCCTACCAGCTCAGAAGCCCCACTGGTCCCTCATACACGCTCAGGGCCCCTTCCACGTGCTCCTACCAGCTCAGAAGCCCCACTGGTCCCTCATACACGCTCAGGGCCCCTTCCACACGCTCAGAAGCCCCACTGGTCCCTCATACACACTCAGGGCCCCTTCCACGTGCTCCTACCAGCTCAGAAGCCCCACTGGTCCCTCATACACGCTCAGGGCCCCTTCCACGTGCTCCTACCAGCTCAGAAGCCCCACTGGTCCCTCATACACGCTCAGGGCCCCTTCCATGTACTCCTAATAGCTCAGAAGCCCCACTGGTCCCTCATACACGCTCAGGGCCCCTTCAACTCGCTCCTACCAGCTCAGAAGCCCCACTGGACCCTCATACACGCTCAGGGCCCCTTCCACGCGCTCCTACCAGCTCAGAAGCCCCACTGGACCCTCATACACGCTCAGGGCCCCTTCCACGCGCTCAGAAGCCCCACTGGTCCCTCATACACGCTCAGGGCCCCTTCCACTCGCTCAGAAGCCCCACTGGTCCCTCATACACGCTCAAGGCCCCTTCCACGCGCTCCTACCCGCTCAGAAGCCCCACTGGACCCTCATACACGCTCAGGGCCCCTTTTACTCACTCAGAAGCCCCACTGGACCCTCATACACGCTCAGGGCCCCTTCCACGTGCTCCTACCAGCTCAGAAGCCCCACTGGTCCCTCATACACGCTCAGGGCCCCTTCCACACGCTCAGAAGCCCCACTGGTCCCTCATACACGCTCAGGGCCCCTTCCACGTGCTCATACCAGCTCAGAAGCCCCACTGGTCCCTCATACACGCTCAGGGCCCCTTCCACGCGCTCAGAAGCCCCACTGGTCCCTCATACACGCTCAGGGCCCCTTCCACGTGCTCCTACCAGCTCAGAAGCCCCACTGGTCCCTCATACACGCTCAGGGCCCCTTCCACGTGCTCCTACCAGCTCAGAAGCCCCACTGGTCCCTCATACACGCTCAGGGCCCCTTCCACGTGCTCCTACCAGCTCAGAAGCCCCACTGGTCCCTCATACACGCTCAGGGCCCCTTCCACGTGCTCCTACCAGCTCAGAAGCCCCACTGGTCCATCATACACGCTCAGGGCCCCTTCCACGTGCTCCTACCAGCTCAGAAGCCCCACTGGTCCCTCATACATGCTCACGGCCCCTTCCACGTGCTCCTACCAGCTCAGAAGCCCCACTGGTCCCTCATACACGCTCAGGGCCCCTTCCACTCGCTCAGAAGCCCCACTGGACCCTCATACACGCTCAGGGCCCCTTCCACTTGCTCACAAGCCCCACTGGACCCTCATACACGCTCAGGGCCCCTTCCAATCGCTCAGAAGCCCCACTGGACCCTCATACACGCTCAGGGCCCCTTCCACGCGCTCAGAAGCCCCACTGGTCCCTCATACACGCTCAGGGCCCCTTCCACGTGCTCCTACCAGCTCAGAAGCCCCACTGGTCCCTCATACACGCTCAGGGCCCCTTCCACGCGCTCAGAAGCCCCACTGGTCCCTCATACACGCTCAGGGCCCCTTCCACGTGCTCCTACCAGCTCAGAAGCCCCACTGGTCCCTCAAACACGCTCAGGGCCCCTTCCACACGCTCAGAAGCCCCACTGGTCCCTCATACACGCTCAGGGCCCCTTCCACGTGCTCCTACCAGCTCAGAAGCCCCACTGGTCCCTCATACACGCTCAGGGCCCCTTCCACGTGCTCCTACCAGCTCAGAAGTCCCACTGGTCCCTCATACACGCTCAGGGCCCCTTCCACGTGCTCCTTCCAGCTCAGAAGCCCCACTGGTCCCTCATACATGCTCAGGGCCCCTTCCACTCGCTCAGAAGCCCCACTGGTCCCTCATACACGCTCAGGGCCCCTTCCACGTGCTCCTACCAGCTCTGAAGCCCCACTGGTCCCTCATACACGCTCAAGGTCCCTTCCACGTGCTCCTACCAGCTCAGAAGCCCCACTGGTCCCTCATACACGCTCAGGGCCCCTTCCACGCGCTCCTACCCGCTCAGAAGCCCCACTGGACTCTCATACACGCTCAGAGCCCCTTCCACGTGCTCAAAAGCCCCACTGGACCCTCATACACGCTCAGGGCCCCTTCCACTCGCTCAGAAGCCCCACTGGTCCCTCATACACGCTCAGGGCCCCTTCCACGCGCTCAGAAGCCCCACTGGACCCTCATACACGCTCAGGGCGCCTTCCACTCGCTCAGAAGCCCCACTGGACCCTCATACACGCTCAGGGCCCCTTCCACGCGCTCCTACCCGCTCAGAAGCCCCACTGGACCCTCATACACGCTCAGGGCCCCTTCCACGCGCTCAGAAGCCCCACTGGTCTCTCATACACGCTCAGGGCCCCTTCCACGTGCTCCTACCAGCTCAGAAGCCCCACTGGTCCCTCATACACGCTCAGGGCCCCTTCTACGTGCTCCTACCAGCTCAGAAGCCCCACTGGTCCCTCATACACGCTCAGGGCCCTTTCCACTCGCTCAGAAGCCCCACTGGTCCCTCATACACGCTCAGGTCCCCTTCCACTCGCTCAGAAGCCCCACTGGTCCCTCATACACGCTCAGGACCCCTTCCACGCGCTCCTACCCGCTCAGAAGCCCTACTGGTCCCTCATACACGCTCAGGGCCCCTTCCACGCGCTCCTACCCGCTCAGAAGCCCCACTGGTCCCTCATACACGCTCAGGGCCCCTTCCATGCGCTCCTACCCGCTCAGAAGCCCCACTGGTCCCTCATACACGCTCAGGGCCCCTTCCACGTGCTCCTACCAGCTCAGAAGACCCACTGGTCCCTCATACACGCTCATGGCCCCTTCCACGTGCTCCTACCAGCTCAGAAGCCCCACTGGTCCATCAGGGCCCCTTCCACGCGCTCCTACCCGCTCAGAAGCCCCACTGGACCCTCATACACGCTCAGGGCCCCTTCCACGCGCTCAGAAGCCCCACTGGTCCCTCATACACGCTCAGGGCCCCTTCCACGTGCTCCTACCAGCTCAGAAGCCCCACTGGTCCCTCATACACGCTCAGGGCCCCTTCCACGTGCTCCTACCAGCTCAGAAGCCCCACTGGTCCCTCATACACGCTCAGGGCCCCTTCCACTCGCTCAGAAGCCCCACTGGTCCCTCATACACGCTCAGGGCCCCTTCCACTCGCTCAGAAGCCCCACTGGTCCCTCATACACGCTCAGGGCCCCTTCCACGCGCTCCTACCCGCTCAGAAGCCCTACTGGTCCCTCATACACGCTCAGGGCCCCTTCCACGCGCTCCTACCCGCTCAGAAGCCCCACTGGTCCCTCATACACGCTCAGGGCCCCTTCCATGCGCTCCTACCCGCTCAGAAGCCCCACTGGTCCCTCATACACGCTCAGGGCCCCTTCCACGTGCTCCTACCAGCTCAGAAGACCCACTGGTCCCTCATACACGCTCATGGCCCCTTCCACGTGCTCCTACCAGCTCAGAAGCCCCACTGGTACCTCATACACGCTCAGGGCCCCTTCCACGTGCTCCTAGCAGCTCAGAAGCCCCACTGGACCCTCATACACGCTCAGGGCCCCTTCCACGCGCTCAGAAGCCCCACTGGTCCCTCATACACGCTCAGGGCCCCTTCCACGTGCTCCTACCAGCTCAGAAGCCCCACTGGTCCCTCATACACGCTCAGGGCCCCTTCCACGTGCTCCTACCAGCTCAGAAGCCCCACTGGTCCCTCATACACGCTCAGGGCCCCTTCCACACGCTCAGAAGCCCCACTGGTCCCTCATACACACTCAGGGCCTCTTCCACGTGCTCCTACCAGCTCAGAAGCCCCACTGGTCCCTCATACACGCTCAGGGCCCCTTCCACGTGCTCCTACCAGCTCAGAAGCCCCACTGGTCCCTCATACACGCTCAGGGCCCCTTCCACGTACTCCTAATAGCTCAGAAGCCCCACTGGTCCCTCATACACGCTCAGGGCCCCTTCCACTCGCTCAGAAGCCCCACTGGACCCTCGTACACGCTCAGGGCCCCTTCCACATGCTCCTACCAGCTCAGAATCCCCACTGGACCCTCATACACGCTCAGGGCCCCTTCCACGCGCTCCTACCAGCTCAGAAGCCCCACTGGACCCTCATACACGCTCAGGGCCCCTTCCACACGCTCAGAAGCCCCACTGGTCCCTCATACACACTCAGGGCCTCTTCCACGTGCTCCTACCAGCTCAGAAGCCCCACTGGTCCCTCATACACGCTCAGGGCCCCTTCCACGTGCTCCTACCAGCTCAGAAGCCCCACTGGTCCCTCATACACGCTCAGGGCCCCTTCCACGTACTCCTAATAGCTCAGAAGCCCCACTGGTCCCTCATACACGCTCAGGGCCCCTTCCACTCGCTCAGAAGCCCCACTGGACCCTCGTACACGCTCAGGGCCCCTTCCACATGCTCCTACCAGCTCAGAAGCCCCACTGGACCCTCATACACGCTCAGGGCCCCTTCCACGCGCTCCTACCAGCTCAGAAGCCCCACTGGACCCTCATACACGCTCAGGGCCCCTTCCACGCGCTCAGAAGCCCCACTGGTCCCTCATACACGCTCAGGGCCCCTTCCACTCGCTCAGAAGCCCCACTGGTCCCTCATACACGCTCAAGGCCCCTTCCACGCGCTCCTACCCGCTCAGAAGCCCCACTGGACCCTCATACACACTCAGGGCCCCTTCCACTCGCTCAGAAGCCCCACTGGACCCTCATACATGCTCAGGGCCCCTTCCACGTGCTCCTACCAGCTCAGAAGCCCCACTGGTCCCTCATACACGCTCAGGGCCCCTTCCACGTGCTCCTACCAGCTCAGAAGCCCCACTGGTCCCTCATACACGCTCAGGGCCCCTTCCACACGCTCAGAAGCCCCACTGGTCCCTCATACACGCTCAGGGCCCCTTCCACTCGCTCAGAAGTCCCACTGGTCCCTCACACACGCTCAGGGCCCCTTCCACGCGCTCAGAAGCCCCACTGGTCCCTCATACACGCTCAGGGCCCCTTCCACTCGCTCAGAAGCCCCACTGGACCCTCATACACGCTCAGGGCCCCTTCCACCTGCTCCTACCAGCTCAGAAGCCCCACTGGACCCTCATACACGCTCAGGGCCCCTTCCACGCGCTCCTACCAGCTCAGAAGCCCCACTGGACCCTCATACACGCTCAGGGCCCATTCCATGCGCTCAGAAGCCCCACTGGACCCTCATACACGCTCAGGGCCCCTTCCATGCGCTCAGAAGCCCCACTGGTCTCTCATACACGCTCAGGGCCCCTTCCACTCGCTCAGAAGCCCCACTGGTCCCTCATACACGCTCAGGGCCCCTTCCACGCACTCCTACCCGCTCATAAGCCCCACTGGACCCTCATACACGCTCAGGGCCCCTTCCACTTTCTCAGAAGCCCCACTGGACCCTCATACACGCTCAGGGCCCCTTCCACGTGCTCCTACCAGCTCAGAAGCCCCACTGGTCCCTCATACACGCTCAGGGCCCCTTCCACGTGCTCCTACCAGCTCAGAAGCCCCACTGGTCCCTAATACACGCTCAGGGACCCTTCCACATGCTCCTACCAGCTCAGAAGCCCCACTGGTCCCTCATACACGCTCAGGGCCCCTTCCACTCGCTCAGAAGCCCCACTGGTCCCTCATACACGCTCAGGGCCCCTTCCACGTGCTCCTACCAGCTCAGAAGCCCCACTGGACCCTCATACACGCTCAGGGCCCCTTCCACGCGCTCAGAAGCCCCACTGGTCCCTCATACACGATCTGGGCCCCTTCCACTCGCTCAGAAGCCCCACTGGTCCCTCATACACGCTCAGGGCCCTTTCCACGCGCTCCTACCCACTCAGAAGCCCCACTGGTCCCTCATACACGCTCAGGGCCCCTTCCACGCGCTCCTACCCGCTCAGAAGCCCCACTGGTCCCTCATACACGCTCAGGGCCCCTTCCACGTGCTCATACCAGCTCAGAAGCCCCACTGGTCCCTCATACACGCTCAGGGCCCCTTCCACGTGCTCCTACCAGCTCAGAAGCCCGTCTGGACCCTCATACACGCTCAGGGCCCCTTCCACTCGCTCAGAAGCCCCACTGGACCCTCATACACGCTCAGGGCCCCTTCCACGTGCTCAGAAGTCCCACTGGTCCCTCATACACGCTCAGGGCCCCTTCCACGGGCTCCTACCAGCTCAGAAGCCCCACTGGTCCCTCATACACGCTCAGGGCCCCTTCCACGTGCTCCTACCAGCTCAGAAGCCCCACTGGTCCCTCATACACGCTCAGGGCCCCTTCCACGTGCTCCTACCAGCTCAGAAGCCCCACTGGTCCCTCATACACGCTCAGGGCCCCTTCCACGTGCTCCTACCAGCTCAGAAGCCCCACTGGTCCCTCATACACGCTCAGGGCCCCTTCCACGTGCTCCTACCAGCTCAGAAGCCCCACTGGTCCCTCATACACGCTCAGGGCCCCTTCCACGTGCTCCTACCAGCTCAGAAGTCCCACTGGTCCCTCATACACGCTCAGGGCCCCTTCCACGTGCTCCTTCCAGCTCAGAAGCCCCACTGGTCCCTCATACACACTCAGGGCCCCTTCCACTCGCTCAGAAGCCCCACTGGTCCCTCATACACGCTCAGGGCCCTTTCCACGTGCTCCTACCAGCTCTGAAGCCCCACTGGTCCCTCGTACACGCTCAAGGTCCCTTCCACGTGCTCCTACCAGCTCAGAAGCCCCACTGGTCCCTCATACACGCTCAGGGCCCCTTCCACGCGCTCCTACCCGCTCAGAAGCCCCACTGGACTCTCATACACGCTCAGAGCCCCTTCCACGTGCTCAAAAGCCCCACTGGACCCTCATACACGCTCAGGGCCCCTTCCACTCGCTCAGAAGCCCCACTGGTCCCTCATACACGCTCAGGGCCCCTTCCACGCGCTCAGAAGCCCCACTGGACCCTCATACACGCTCAGGGCGCCTTCCACTCGCTCAGAAGCCCCACTGGACCCTCATACACGCTCAGGGCCCCTTCCACGCGCTCCTACCCGCTCAGAAGCCCCACTGGACCCTCATACACGCTCAGGGCCCCTTCCACGCGCTCAGAAGCCCCACTGGTCTCTCATACACGCTCAGGGCCCCTTCCACGTGCTCCTACCAGCTCAGAAGCCCCACTGGTCCCTCATACACGCTCAGGGCCCCTTCCACGTGCTCCTACCAGCTCAGAAGCCCCTCTGGACCCTCATACACGCTCAGGGCCCCTTCCACGCGCTCAGAAGCCCCACTGGTCCCTCATACACGCTCAGGGCCCCTTCCACGCGCTCAGAAGCCCCACTGGTACCTCATACACGCTCAGGGCCCCTTCCACGTGCTCCTACCAGCTTAGAAGACCCACTGGTCCCTCATACACGCTCAGGGCCCCTTCCACTCGCTCAGAAGCCCCACTGGACCCTCATACACGCTCAGGGCCCCTTCCACGTGCTCAGAAGCCCCACTGGTCCCTCATACACGCTCAGGGCCCCTTCCACCTGCTCCTACCAGCTCAGAAGCCCCACTGGTCCCTCATACACGCTCAAGACCCCTTCCACGCTCTCCTACCAGCTCAGAAGCCCCACTGGACCCTCATACACGCTCAGGGCCCCTTCCATGCGCTCAGAAGCCCCACTGGACCCTCATACACGCTCAGGGCCCCTTCCATGCACTCAGAAGCCCCACTGGTCTCTCATACACGCTCAGGGCCCCTTCCATGCGCTCAGAAGCCCCACTGGTCTCTACTACCCGCTCAGAAGCCCCACTGGACCCTCATACACGCTCAGGGCCCCTTCCACTTTCTCAGAAGCCCCACTGGACCCTCATACACGCTCAGGGCCCCTTCCACGTGCTCCTACCAGCTCAGAAGCCCCACTGGTCTCTCATACACGCTCAGGGCCCCTTCCACGTGCTCCTACCAGCTCAGAAGCCCCACTGGTCCCTAATACACGCTCAGGGACCCTTCCACATGCTCCTACCAGCTCAGAAGCCCCACTGGTCCCTCATACACGCTCAGGGCCCCTTCCACTTGCTCAGAAGCCCCACTGGTCCCTCATACACGCTCAGGGCCCTTCCACGCGCTCCTACCCACTCAGAAGCCCCACTGGTCCCTTATACACGCTCAGGGCCCCTTCCACGCGCTCCTACCCGCTCAGAAGCCCCACTGGTCCCTCATACATGCTCAGGGCCCCTTCCACGTTCTCCTACCAGCTCAGAAGCCCCACTGGTCCCTCATACACGCTCAGGGCCCCTTCCACGTGCTCCTACCAGCTCAGAAGCCCCTCTGGACCCTCATACACGCTCAGGGCCCCTTCCACGCGCTCAGAAGCCCCACTGGTCCCTCATACACGCTCAAGGCCCCTTCCACGCGCTCAGAAGCCCCACTGGTACCTCATACACGCTCAGGGCCCCTTCCACGTGCTCCTACCAGCTTAGAAGACCCACTGGTCCCTCATACACGCTCAGGGCCCCTTCCACTCGCTCAGAAGCCCCACTGGACCCTCATACACGCTCAGGGCCCCTTCCACGTGCTCAGAAGCCCCACTGGACCCTCATACACGCTCAGGGCCCCTTCCACGTGCTCAGAAGCCCCACTGGACCCTCATACACGCTCAGGGCCCCTTCCACTCGCTCAGAAGCCCCACTGGTCCCTCATACACGCTCAGGGCCCCTTCCACGTCCTCCTACCAGCTCAGAAGCCCCACTGGTCCCTCATACACGCTCAGGGCCCATTCCACGTGCTCCTACCAGCTCAGAAGCCCCACTGGTCCCTCATACACGCTCAGGGCCCCTTCCACGTGCTCCTACCAGCTCAGAAGCCCCACTGGACCCTCATACACGCTCAGGGCCCCTTCCACTCTCTCAGAAGCCCCACTGGTCCCTCATACACGCTCAGGGCCCCTTCCACGTGCTCCTACCAGCTCAGACACCCCACTGGACCCTCATACACGCTCAGGGCCCCCTTCCACGCGCTCCTACCAGCTTAGAAGCCCCACTGGACCCTCATACACGCTCAGGGCCCTTTCCACGCGCTCAGAAGCCCCACTGGTCCCTCATACACGCTCAGGGCCCCTTCCACTCGCTCAGAAGCCCCACTGGTCCCTCATACACGCTCAGGGCCCCTTCCACGTGCTCCTACCAGCTCAGAAGCCCCATTGGACCCTCATACACGCTCA
This sequence comes from Rhinophrynus dorsalis, assembly GCA_037306005.1. Taxonomy (NCBI): domain Eukaryota; kingdom Metazoa; phylum Chordata; class Amphibia; order Anura; family Rhinophrynidae; genus Rhinophrynus; species Rhinophrynus dorsalis. Next base: position 19,068 of record JBBDGT010000324.1, on the reverse strand, counting down.
GGGCCCCTTCCACGTGCTCCTACCAGCTCAGAAGCCCCTCTGGTCCCTCATACAAGCTCAGGGCCCCTTCCACGTGCTCCTACCACCTCAGAAGCCCCACTGGTCCCTCATACACGCTCAGGGCCCCTTCCACTCGCTCAGAAGCCCCACTGGACCCTCATACATGCTCAGGGCCCCTTCCACGTGCTCCTACCAGCTCAGAAGCCCCACTGGTCCCTCATACATGCTCAGGGCCCCTTCCACGCGCTCCTACCCGCTCAGAAGCCCCACTGGTCCCTCATACACGCTCAGGGCCCCTTCCACGTGCTCCTACCAGCTCAGAAGCCCCACTGGTCCCTCATACACGCTCAGGGCACCTTCCATGTGCTCCTACCAGCTCAGAAGCCCCACTGGTCCCTCATACATGCTCAGGGCCCCTTCCACGTGCTCCTACCAGCTCAGAAGCCCCACTAGTCCCTCATACACGCTCAGGGCCCCTTCCACGTGCTCCTACCCGCTCAGAAGCCCCACTGGACCCTCATACACGCTCAAGGCCCCTTCCACTCGCTCAGAAGCCCCACTGGACACTCATACACGCTCAGGGCCCCTTCCACGTGCTCCTACCAGCTCAGAAGCCCCAGTGGTCCCTCATACACGCTCAGGGCCCCTTCCACGTGCTCCTACCAGCTCAGAAGCCCCACTGGTTCCTCATACACGCTCAGGGCCCCTTCCACTAGCTCAGAAGCCCCACTGGTCCCTCATACACGCTCAGGGCCCCTTCCACGTGCTCCTACCAGCTCAGAAGCCCCACTGGTCCCTCATACACGCTTAGGGCCCCTTTCACTCGCTCAGAAGCCCCACTGGTCCCTCATACACGCTCAGGGCACATTCCACTCGCTCAGAAGCCCCACTGGTCCCTCATACACGCTCAGGGCCCCTTCCACTCACTCAAAAGCCCCACTGGACCCTCATACACGCTCAGGGCCCCTTCCACGTGCTCCTACCAGCTCAGAAGCCCCACTGGTCCCTCATACACGCTCAGGGCCCCTTCCATGTGCTCCTACCAGCTCAGAAGCCCCACTGGTTCCTCATACACGCTCAGGGCCCCTTCCACGCGCTCCTACCCGCTCAGAAGCCCCACTGGTCCCTCATACACGCTCAGGGCCCCTTCCACGCACTCAGAAGCCCCACTGGTCCCTCATACACGCTCAGGGCCCCTTCCACGTGCTCCTACCAGCTCAGAAGTCCCTCTGGTCCCTCATACACGCTCAGGGCCCCTTCCACACGCTCAGAAGCCCCACTGGTCCCTCATACACGCTCAGTGCCCCTTCCACGTACTCCTACCAGCTCAGAAGCCCCACTGGTCCCTCATACACGCTCAGGGCCCCTTCCACTCACTCAGAAGCCCCACTTGTCCCTCATACACGCTCAGGGCCCCTTCCACGTGCTCCTACCAGCTCAGAAGCCCCACTGATCCCTCATACACGCTCAGGGCCCCTTCCACTCACTCAGAAGCCTCACTGGTCCCTCATACACGCTCAGGGCCCATTCCACTCGCTCAGAAGCCCCACTGGTCCCTCATACACGCTCAGGGCCCCTTCCACGTGCTCCTACCAGCTCAGAAGCCCCACTGGTCCCTCATACACGCTCAGGGCCCCTTCCACTCGCTCAGAAGCCCCACTGGTCCCTCATACACGCTCAGGGCCCATTTCACTCGCTCAGAAGCCCCACTGGTCCCTCATACACGTTCAGGGCCCCTTCCACGCGCTCCTACCAGCTCAGAAGCCCCACTGGACCCTCATACACGCTCAGGGCCCCTTCCACGCGCTCCTACCAGCTCAGAAGCCCCACTGGACCCTCATACACGCTCAGGGCCCCTTCCACGCGCTCAGAAGCCCCACTGGTCCCTCATACACGCTCAGGGCCCCTTCCACTCGCTCAGAAGCCCCACTGCTCCCTCATACACGCTCAGGGCCCCTTCCACGCGCTCCTACCCGCTCAGAAGCCCCACTGGACCCTCATACACACTCAGGGACCCTTCCACTCGCTCCTACCCGCTCAGAAGCCCCACTGGTCCCTCATACACGCTCAGGGCCCCTTCCACGCGCTCAGATGCCCCACTGGTCCCTCATACACGCTCAGGGCCCCTTCCACGCGCTCAGAAGCCCCACTGGTCCCTCATACACGCTCAGGGCCCTTTCCACTCGCTCAGAAGCCCCACTGGTCCCTCATACACGCTCAGGGCCCCTTCCACGTGCTCCTACCAGCTCAGAAGCCCCACTGGTCCCTCATACACGCTCAGGGCCCCTTCCACGCGCTCCTACCCGCTCAGAAGCCCCACTGGTCCCTCATACACGCTCAGGGTCCGTTCCACTCGCTCAGAAGCCCCACTGGTCCCTCATACACGCTCAGGGCCCCTTCCACGTGCTCCTACCAGCTCAGAAGCCCACTGGTCCCTCATACACGCTCAGGGCCCCTTCCACTCGCTAAGAAGCCCACTGGTCCCTCATACACGCTCAGGGCCCATTCCACTCGCTCAGAATCCCCACTGGTCCCTCATACACACTCAGGGCCCCTTCCACGTGCTCCTACCAGCTCAGAAGCCCCACTGGTCCCTCATACACGCTCAGGGCCCCTTCCACTCGCTCAGAAGCCCCACTGGTCCCTCATACACGCTCAGGGCCCCTTCCACTCGCTCAGAAGCCCCACTGGTCCCTCATACACGCTCAGGGCCCCTTCCACTCGCTCAGAAGCCCCACTGGTCCCTCATACACGCTCAGGGCCCCTCCACGCGCTCCTACCCGCTCAGAAGACCCACTGGTCCCTCAATACACGCTCAGGGCCCCTTCACGTGCTCCTACCAGCTCAGAAGCCCCACTGGTCCCTAATACACGCTCAGGGACCCTTCCACGTGCTCCTACCAAGCTCAGAAGCCCCACTGGTCCCTCATACACGCTCAGGGCCCCTTCCGCTCGCACAGAAGCCCCACTGGTCCCTCATACACGCTCAGGGTCCCTTTCCACTCGCTCAGCAAGCCCCACTGGTCCCTCATACACGCTCAGGGCCCATTCCACTCGCTCAGAAGCCCCACTGGTCCCTCATACACGCTCAGGGCCCTTCCACGTGCTCCTACCAGCTCAGAAGCCCCACTGGTCCCTCATACACGCTCAGGGCCCCTTCCACGCGCTCGAGACCCCCACTGTCCCTCATAGCACGCTCAGGGCCCCTTCCACGTGCTCCTACCAGCTCAGAAGCCCCACTGGTCCTCATACACGCTCAGGGCCCCTTCCACGTGCTCCTACCAGCTCAGAAGCCCACTGGTCCTCATACAGCTCAGGGCCCCTTCCACTCGCTCAGAAGGCCCCACTGGTCCCTCATACACGCTCAGGGCCCCTTCCACGTGCTCCTACCAGCTCAGAAGCCCCACTGGTCCCTCATACACGCTCAGGGCCCCTTCCACGTGCTCCTACCAGCTCAGAAGCCCCACTGGTCCCTCATACACGCTCAGGGCCCCTTCCACTCGCTCAGAAGCCCCACTGGTAGGTCACTCATACACGCTCAGGGCCCCTTCCACGTGCTCCTACCAGCTCAGAAGCTCCACTGGTCCCTCATACACGCTCAGGCTTCTTCACGTGCTCCTACCAGCTCAGAAGCCCCACTGGTCCCTCATACACGCTCAGGGCCCCTTCCACGTGCTCCTACCAGCTCAGAAGCCCCACTGGTCCCTCATACACGCTCAGGGCCCCTTCCACGTGCTCCTACCAGCTCAGAAGCCCCACTGGTCCCTCATACACGCTCAGGGTCCCTTCACTCTCTCAGAAGCCCCACTGGTCCCTCATACACGCTCAGGGCCCATTCCACTCGCTCAGAAGCCCCACTGGTCCCTCATACACGCTCAGGGCCCCTTCCACGTGCTCCTACCAGCTCAGAAGCCCCACTGGTCCCTCATACACGCTCAGGGCCCCTTCCACGTGCTCCTACCAGCTCTGAAGTCCCACTGATCCCTCATGCACGCTCAGGGCCCCTTCCACTCGCTCAGAAGCCCCACTGGTCCCTCATACACGCTCAGGGCCCCTTCCACTCGCTCAGAAAACCCACTGGTCCCTCATACACGCTCAGGGCCCCTTCCACGTGCTCCTACCAGCTCAGAAGCCCCACTGGTCCCTCATACACGCTCAGGGCCCCTTCCACGTGCTCCTACAGCTCAGAAGCCCCACTGGTCCCTAATACACGCTCAGGGACCCTTCCACGTGCTCCTACCAGCTCAGAAGCCCCACTGGTCCCTCATACACGCTCAGGGCCCCTTCCACTCGCACAGAAGCCCCACTGGTCCCTCATACACGCTCAGGGTCCCTTCCACTCGCTCAGAAGCCCCACTGGTCCCTCATACACGCTCAGGGCCCATTCCACTCGCTCAGAAGCCCCACTGGTCCCTCATACACGCTCAGGGCCCCTTCCACGTGCTCCTACCAGCTCAGAAGCCCCACTGGTCCCTCATACACGCTCAGGGCCCCTTCCACGTGCTCCTACCAGCTCAGAAGCCCCACTGGTCCCTCATACACGCTCAGGGGCCCCTCCACTCGCTCAGAAGCCCCACTGGTCCCTCATACACGCTCAGGGCCCCTTCCACGTGCTCCTACCAGCTCAGAAGCCCACTGGTCCCTCATACACGCTCAGGGCCCTTCACTCGCTCAGAAGCCCCACTGGTCCCTCATACACGCTCAGGGCACATTCCACTCGCTCAGAAGCCCCACTGGTCCCTCATACACGCTCAGGGCCCCTTCCACTCGCTCAGAAGCCCCACTGGACCCTCATACACGCTCAGGGCCCCTTCACGTGCTCCTACCAGCTCAGAAGCCCCACTGGTCCCTCATACACGCTCAGGGCCCCTTCCACGTGCTACTACCAGCTCAGAAGCCCCACTGGTCCCTCATACACGCTCAGGGACCCTTCCACATGCTCCTACCAGCTCAGAAGCCCCACTGGTCCCTCATACACGCTCAGGGCCCCTTCCACTCGCACAGAAGCCCCACTGGTCCCTCATACACGCTCAGGGTCCCTTCCACTCGCTCAGAAGCCCCACTGGTCCCTCATACACGCTCAGGGCCCATTCCACTCGCTCAGAAGCCCCACTGGTCCCTCATACACGCTCAGGGCCCCTTCCACGTGCTCCTACCAGCTCAGAAGCCCCACTGGTCCCTCATACACGCTCAGGGCCCCTTCCACGTGCTCCTAACAGCTCAGAAGCCCCACTGGTCCCTCATACACGCTCAGGCCCCTTCCACTCGCTCAGAAGCCCCACTGTCCCTCATACACGCTCAGGGCCCCTTCCACGTGCTCCTACCAGCTCAGAAGCCCCACTGGTCCCTCATACACGCTCAGGGCCCCTTTCACTCGCTCAGAAGCCCCACTGGTCCCTCATACACGCTCAGGGCACATTCCACTCGCTCAGAAGCCCCACTGGTCCCTCATACACGCTCAGGGCCCCTTCACTCGCTCAGAAGCCCCACTGGACCCTCATACACGCTCAGGGCCCCTTCCACGTGCTCCTACCAGCTCAGAAGCCCCACTGGTCCCTCATACACGCTCAGGGCCCCTTCCACGTGCTCCTACCAGCTCAGAAGCCCCACTGGTTCCTCATACACGCTCAGGGCCCCTTCCACGCGCTCCTACCCGCTCAGAAGCCCCACTGGTCCCTCATACATGCTCAGGCCCCTTCCATGCACTCAGAAGCCCCACTGGGCCTCATACACGCTCAGGGCCCCTTCCACGTGCTCCTACCAGCTCAGAAGCCCACTGGTCCCTCATACACGCTCAGGGCCCCTTCCACGCGCTCAGAAGCCCCACTGGTCCCTCATACACGCTCAGTGCCCCTTCCACGTGCTCCTACCAGCTCAGAAGCCCCACTGGTCCCTCATACATGCTCAGGGCCCCTTCCACTCACTCAGAAGCCCCACTTGTCCTCATACACGCTCAGGGCCCTTCCACGTGCTCCTACCAGCTCAGAAGCCCCACTGGTCCCTCATACACGCTCAGGGCCCCTTCCACTCGCTCAGAAGCCTCACTGTCCCTCATACATGCTCAGGGCCCATTCCACTCGCTCAGAAGCCCCACTGGTCCCTCATACACGCTCAGGGCCCCTACCACGTGCTCCTACCAGCTCAGAAGCCCCACTGGTCCCTCATACACGCTCAGGGCCCCTTCCACTCTCTCAGAAGCCCCACTGGTCCCTCATACACGCTCAGGGCCCATTTCACTCGCTCAGAAGCCCCACTGGTCCCTCATACACGTTCAGGGCCCCTTCCACGCGCTCCTACCAGCTCAGAAGCCCCACTGGACCCTCATACACGCTCAGGGCCCCTTCCACGCGCTCCTACCAGCTCAGAAGCCCACTTGACCCTCATACACGCTCAGGGCCCCTTCCACGCGCTCAGAAGCCCCACTGGTCCCTCATACACGCTCAGGGCCCCTTCCACTCGCTCAGAAGCCCCACTGCTCCCTCATACACGCTCAGGGCCCCTTCCACGCGCTCCTACCCGCTCAGAAGCCCCACTGGACCCTCATACACACTCAGGGACCCTTCCACTCGCTCCTACCCGCTCAGAAGCCCCACTGGTCCCTCATACACGCTCAGGGCCCCTTCCACGCGCTCAGATGCCCCACTGGTCCCTCATACATGCTCAGGGCCCCTTCACTCGCTCAGAAGCCCCACTGGTCCCTCATACACGCTCAGGGCCCCTTCCACATGCTCCTACCAGCTCAGAAGCCCCACTGGTCCCTCATACACGCTCAGGGCCCCTTCCACTCGCTCAGAAGCCCCACTGGTCCCTCATACACGCTCAGGGCCCCTTCCACGTGGTCCTACCAGCTCAGAAGCCCCACTGGTCCCTCATACACGCTCAGGGCCCCTTCCACGCGCTCAGAAGCCCCACTGGTCCCTCATACACGCTCAGTGCCCCTTCCACGTGCTCCTACCAGCTCAGAAGCCCCACTGGTCCCTCATACACGCTCAGGGCCCCTTCCACTCACTCAGAAGCCCCACTTGTCCCTCATACACGCTCAGGGCCCCTTCCACGTGCTCCTACCAGCTCAGAAGCCCCACTGGTCCCTCATACACGCTCAGGGCCCATTCCACTCGCTCAGAAGCCCCACTGGTCCCTCATACACGCTCAGGGCCCCTTCCACGTGCTCCTACCAGCTCAGAAGCCCCACTGGTCCCTCATACACGCTCAGGGCCCCTTCCACGCGCTCAGAAGCCCCACTGGTCCCCTCATACACGCTCAGGGCCCCTTCCACGTGCTCCTACCAGCTCAGAAGCCCCACTGGTCCCTCATACACGCTCAGGGCCCCTTCCACTCGCTCAGAAGCCCCACTGGTCCCTCATACACGCTCAGGGCCCTTCCACGTGCTCCTACCAGCTCAGAAGCCCCACTGGTCCCTCATACACGCTCAGGGCCCCTTCCACGTGCTCCTACCAGCTCAGAAGCCCCACTGGTCCCTCATACACGCTCAGGGCCCCTTCCACTCGCTCAGAAGCCCCACTGGTCACTCATACACGCTCAGGGCCCCTTCCACGTGCTCCTACCAGCTCAGAAGCTCCACTGGTCCCTCATACACGCTCAGGGCTTCTTCCACGTGCTCCTACCAGCTCAGAAGCCCCACTGGTCCCTCATACACGCTCAGGGCCCCTTCCACGTGCTCCTACCAGCTCAGAAGCCCCACTGGTCCCCTCATACACGCTCAGGGCCCCTTCCACGTGCTCCTACCAGCTCAGAAGCCCCACTGGTCCCTCATACACGCTCAGGGCCCCTTCCACTCGCTCAGAAGCCCCACTGGTCCCTCATACACGCTCAGGGCCCCTTCCACGTGCTCCTACCAGCTCAGAAGCCCCACTGGTCCCTCATACACGCTCAGGGTCCCTTCCACTCTCTCAGAAGCCCCACTGGTCCCTCATACACGCTCAGGGCCCATTCCACTCGCTCAGAAGCCCCACTGGTCCCTCATACACGCTCAGGGCCCCTTCCACGTGCTCCTACCAGCTCAGAAGCCCCACTGGTCCCTCATACACGCTCAGGGCCCCCTTCCACGTGCTCCTACCAGCTCTGAAGTCCCACTGATCCCTCATACACGCTCAGGGCCCCTTCCACTCGCTCAGAAGCCCCACTGGTCCCTCATACACGCTCAGGGCCCCTTCCACTCGCTCAGAAAACCCACTGGTCCCTCATACACGCTCAGGGCCCCTTCCACGTGCTCCTACCAGCTCAGAAGCCCCACTGGTCCCTCATACACGCTCAGGGCCCCTTCCACGTGCTCCTACCAGCTCAGAAGCCCCACTGGTCCCTAATACACGCTCAGGACCCTTCCACGTGCTCCTACCAGCTCAGAAGCCGCACTGGTCCCTCATACACGCTCAGGGCCCCTTCACTCGCACAGAGCCCCACTGGTCCCTCATACACGCTCAGGGTCCCTTCCACTCGCTCAGAAGCCCCACTGGTCCCTCATACACGCTCAGGGCCCATTCCACTCGCTCAGAAGCCCCACTGGTCCCTCATACACGCTCAGGGCCCCTTCCACGTGCTCCTACCAGCTCAGAAGCCCCACTGGTCCCTCATACACGCTCAGGGCCCCTTCCACGTGCTCCTACCAGCTCAGAAGCCCCACTGGTCCCTCATACACGCTCAGGGCCCCTTCCACTCGCTCAGAAGCCCCACTGGTCCCTCATACACGCTCAGGGCCCCTTCCACGTGCTCCTACCAGCTCAGAAGCCCCACTGGTCCCTCATACACGCTCAGGGCCCCTTTCACTCGCTCAGAAGCCCACTGGTCCCTCATACACGCTCAGGGCACATTCCACTCGCTCAGAGCCCCACTGGTCCCTCATACACGCTCAGGGCCCCTTCCACTCGCTCAGAAGCCCCACTGGACCCTCATACACGCTCAGGGCCCCTTCCACGTGCTCCTACCAGCTCAGAAGCCCCACTGGTCCCTCATACACGCTCAGGGCCCCTTCCACGTGCTCCTACCAGCTCAGAAGCCCCACTGGTCCCTCATACACGCTCAGGGACCCTTCCACGTGCTCCTACCAGCTCAGAAGCCCCACTGGTCCCTCATACACGCTCAGGGCCCCTTCCACTCGCACAGAAGCCCCACTGGTCCCTCATACACGCTCAGGGTCCCTTCACTCGCTCAGAAGCCCCACTGGTCCCTCATACACGCTCAGGGCCCATTCCACTCGCTCAGAAGCCCCACTGGTCCCTCATACACGCTCAGGGCCCCTTCCACGTGCTCCTACCAGCTCAGAAGCCCCACTGGTCCCTCATACACGCTCAGGGCCCCTTCCACGTGCTCCTAACAGCTCAGAAGCCCCACTGGTCCCTCATACACGCTCAGGGCCCCTTCCACTCGCTCAGAAGCCCCACTGGTCCCTCATACACGCTCAGGGCCCCTTCCACGTGCTCCTACCAGCTCAGAAGCCCCACTGGTCCCTCATACATGCTCAGGGCCCCTTTCACTCGCTCAGAAGCCCCACTGGTCCCTCATACACGCTCAGGGCACATTCCACTCGCTCAGAAGCCCCACTGGTCCCTCATACACGCTCAGGGCCCCTTCCACTCGCTCAGAAGCCCACTGGACCTCATACACGCTCAGGGCCCCTTCCACGTGCTCCTACCAGCTCAGAAGCCCCACTGGTCCCTCATACACGCTCAGGGCCCCTTCCACGTGCTCCTACCAGCTCAGAAGCCCCACTGGTTCCTCATACACGCTCAGGGCCCCTTCCACGCGCTCCTACCCGCTCAGAAGCCCCACTGGTCCCTCATACATGCTCAGGGCCCCTTCCACGCGCTCAGAAGCCCCACTGGTCCCTCATACACGCTCAGTGCCCCTTCCACGTGCTCCTACCAGCTCAGAAGCCCCACTGGTCCCTCATACACGCTCAGGGCCCCTTCCACTCACTCAGAAGCCCCACTTGTCCCTCATACACGCTCAGGGCCCCTTCCACGTGCTCCTACCAGCTCAGAAGCCCCACTGGTCCCTCATACACGCTCAGGGCCCCTTCCACTCGCTCAGAAGCCTCACTGGTCCCTCATACATGCTCAGGGCCCATTCCACTCGCTCAGAAGCCCCACTGGTCCCTCATACACGCTCAGGGCCCCTTCCACGTGCTCCTACCAGCTCAGAAGCCCCACTGGTCCCTCATACACGCTCAGGGCCCCTTCCACTCTCTCAGAAGCCCCACTGGTCCTCATACACGCTCAGGGCCCATTTCACTCGCTCAGAAGCCCCACTGGTCCCTCATACACGTTCAGGGCCCCTTCCACGCGCTCCTACCAGCTCAGAAGCCCCACTGGACCCTCATACACGCTCAGGGCCCCTTCCACGCGCTCCTACCAGCTCAGAAGCCCCACTTGACCCTCATACACGCTCAGGCCCCTTCCACGCGCTCAGAAGCCCCACTGGTCCCTCATACACGCTCAGGGCCCCTTCCACTCGCTCAGAAGCCCCACTGCTCCCTCATACACGCTCAGGGCCCCTTCCACGCGCTCCTACCCGCTCAGAAGCCCCACTGGACCCTCATACACACTCAGGGACCCTTCCACTCGCTCCTACCCGCTCAGAAGCCCCACTGGTCCCTCATACACGCTCAGGGCCCCTTCCACGCGCTCAGATGCCCCACTGGTCCCTCATACATGCTCAGGGCCCCTTCCACTCGCTCAGAAGCCCCACTGGTCCCTCATACACGCTCAGGGCCCCTTCCACATGCTCCTACCAGCTCAGAAGCCCCACTGGTCCCTCATACACGCTCAGGGCCCCTTCACTCGCTCAGAAGCCCCACTGGTCCCTCATACACGCTCAGGGCCCCTTCCACGTGGTCCTACCAGCTCAGAAGCCCCACTGGTCCCTCATACACGCTCAGGGCCCCTTCCACGCGCTCAGAAGCCCCACTGGTCCCTCATACACGCTCAGTGCCCTTCCACGTGCTCCTACCAGCTCAGAAGCCCCACTGGTCCCTCATACACGCTCAGGGCCCCTTCCACTCACTCAGAAGCCCCACTTGTCCCTCATACACGCTCAGGGCCCCTTCCACGTGCTCCTACCAGCTCAGAAGCCCCACTGGTCCCTCATACACGCTCAGGGCCCCTTCCACTCGCTCAGAAGCCTCACTGGTCCCTCATACATGCTCAGGGCCCATTCCACTCGCTCAGAAGCCCCACTGGTCCCTCATACACGCTCAGGGCCCCTTCCACGTGCTCCTACCAGCTCAGAAGCCCCACTGGTCCCTCATACACGCTCAGGGCCCCTTCCACTCTCTCAGAAGCCCCACTGGTCCCTCATACATGCTCAGGGCCCATTTCACTCGCTCAGAAGCCCCACTGGTCCCTCATACACGTTCAGGGCCCCTTCCACGCGCTCCTACCAGCTCAGAAGCCCCACTGGACCCTCATACACGCTCAGGGCCCCTTCCACGCGCTCCTACCAGCTCAGAAGCCCCACTTGACCCTCATACACGCTCAGGGCCCCTTCCACGCGCTCAGAAGCCCCACTGGTCCCTCATACACGCTCAGGGCCCCTTCCACTCGCTCAGAAGCCCCACTGCTCCCTCATACACGCTCAGGGCCCCTTCCACGCGCTCCTACCCGCTCAGAAGCCCCACTGGACCCTCATACACACTCAGGGACCCTTCCACTCGCTCCTACCCGCTCAGAAGCCCCACTGGTCCCTCATACACGCTCAGGGCCCCTTCCACGCGCTCAGATGCCCCACTGGTCCCTCATACATGCTCAGGGCCCCTTCCACTCGCTCAGAAGCCCCACTGGTCCCTCATACACGCTCAGGGCCCCTTCCACATGCTCCTACCAGCTCAGAAGCCCCACTGGTCCCTCATACACGCTCAGGGCCCCTTCCACTCGCTCAGAAGCCCCACTGGTCCCTCATACACGCTCAGGGCCCCTTCCACGTGGTCCTACCAGCTCAGAAGCCCCACTGGTCCCTCATACACGCTCAGGGCCCCTTCCACGCGCTCAGAAGCCCCACTGGTCCCTCATACACGCTCAGGGCCCCTTCCACGTGCTCCTACCAGCTCAGAAGCCCCACTGGTCCCTCATACACGCTCAGGGCCCCTTCCACGTGCTCCTACCAGCTCAGAAGCCCCACTGGTTCCTCATACACGCTCAGGGCCCCTTCCACGTGCTCCTACCAGCTCAGAAGCCCCACTGGTCCCTCATACACGCTCAGGGCCCCTTCCACGCGCTCAGAAGCCCCACTGGTCCCTCATACACGCTCAGTGCCCCTTCCACGTGCACCTACCAGCTCAGAAGCCCACTGGTCCCTCATACACGCTCAGGCCCCTTCCACTCACTCAGAAGCCCCACTTGTCCCTCATACACACTCAGGGCCCCTTCCACGTGCTCCTACCAGCTCAGAAGCCCCACTGGTCCCTCATACACGCTCAGGGCCCCTTCCACTCACTCAGAAGCCTCACTGGTCCCTCATACACGCTCAGGGCCCATTCCACTCGCTCAGAAGCCCCACTGGTCCTCATACACGCTCAGGGCCCCTTCCACGTGCTCCTACCAGCTCAGAAGCCCCACTGGTCCCTCATACACGCTCAGGGCCCCTTCCACTCGCTCAGAAGCCCCACTGGTCCCTCATACACGCTCAGGGCCCATTTCACTCGCTCAGAAGCCCCACTGGTCCCTCATACACGTTCAGGGCCCCTTCCACGCGCTCCTACCAGCTCAGAAGCCCCACTGGACCCTCATACACGCTCAGGGCCCCTTCCACGCGCTCCTACCAGCTCAGAAGCCCCACTGGACCCTCATACACGCTCAGGGCCCCTTCCACGCGCTCAGAAGCCCCACTGATCCCTCATACACGCTCAGGGCCCCTTCCACTCGCTCAGAAGCCCCACTGCTCCCTCATACACGCTCAGGGCCCCTTCCATGCGCTCCTACCCGCTGAGAAGCCCCACTGGACCCTCATACACACTCAGGGACCCTTCCACTCGCTCCTACCCGCTCAGAAGCCCCACTGGTCCCTCATACACGCTCAGGGCCCCTTCCACGCGCTCAGATGCCCACTGGTCCCTCATACACGCTCAGGGCCCCTTCCACGCGCTCAGAAGCCCCACTGGTCCCTCATACACGCTCAGGGCCCTTTCCACTCGCTCAGAAGCCCCACTGGTCCCTCATACACGCTCAGGGCCCCTTCCACGTGCTCCTACCAGCTCAGAAGCCCCACTGGTCCCTCATACACGCTCAGGGCCCCTTCCACGCGCTCCTACCCGCTCAGAAGCCCCACTGGTCCCTCATACACGCTCAGGGCCCGTTCCACTCGCTCAGAAGCCCCACTGGTCCCTCATACACGCTCAGGGCCCCTTCCACGTGCTCCTACCAGCTCAGAAGCCCCACTGGTCCCTCATACACGCTCAGGGCCCCTTCCACTCGCTAAGAAGCCCCACTGGTCCCTCATACACTCTCAGGGCCCATTCCACTCGCTCAGAATCCCCACTGGTCCCTCATACACACTCAGGGCCCCTTCCACGTGCTCCTACCAGCTCAGAAGCCCCACTGGTCCCTCATACACGCTCAGGGCCCCTTCCACTCGCTCAGAAGCCCCACTGGTCCCTCATACACTCTCAGGGCCCCTTCCACTCGCTCAGAAGCCCCACTGGTCCCTCATACACGCTCAGGGCCCCTTCACTCGCTCAGAAGCCCACTGGTCCCTCATACACGCTCAGGGCCCCTTCCACGCGCTCCTACCCGCTCAGAAGCCCCACTGGTCCCTCATACACGCTCAGGGCCCCTTCACGTGCTCCTACCAGCTCAAAAGCCCCACTGGTCCCTAATACACGCTCAGGACCCTTCACGTGACTGGTCCCTAATACACGCTCAGGGACCCTTCCACGTGCTCCTACCAGCTCAGAAGCCCCACTGGTCCCTCATACACGCTCAGGGCCCCTTCCACTCGCACAGAAGCCCCACTGGTCCCTCATACACGCTCAGGGTCCCTTCCACTCGCTCAGAAGCCCCACTGGTCCCTCATACACGCTCAGGGCCCATTCCACTCGCTCAGAAGCCCCACTGGTCCCTCATACACGCTCAGGGCCCCTTCCACGTGCTCCTACCAGCTCAGAAGCCCCACTGGTCCCTCATACATGCTCAGGGCCCCTTCCACACGCTCAGAAGCCCCACTGGTCCCTCATACACGCTCAGGGCCCCTTCCACGTGCTCCTACCAGCTCAGAAGCCCCACTGGTCCCTCATACACGCTCAGGGCCCCTTCCACGTGCTCCTACCAGCTCAGAAGCCCCACTGGTCCCTCATACACGCTCAGGGCCCCTTCCACTCGCTCAGAAGCCCCACTGGTCCCTCATACACGCTCAGGGCCCCTTCCACGTGCTCCTACCAGCTCAGAAGCCCCACTGGTCCCTCATACACGCTCAGGGCCCCTTTCACTCGCTCAGAAGCCCCACTGGTCCCTCATACACGCTCAGGGCACATTCCACTCGCTCAGAAGCCCCACTGGTCCCTCATACACGCTCAGGGCCCCTTCCACTCGCTCAGAAGCCCCACTGGACCCTCATACACGCTCAGGGCCCCTTCCACGTGCTCCTACCAGCTCAGAAGCCCCACTGGTCCCTCATACACGCTCAGGGCCCCTTCCACGTGCTCCTACCAGCTCAGAAGCCCCACTGGTTCCTCATACACGCTCAGGGCCCCTTCCACGCGCTCCTACCCGCTCAGAAGCCCCACTGGTCCCTCATACACGCTCAGGGCCCCTTCCATGCACTCAGAAGCCCCACTGGGCCCTCATACACGCTCAGGGCCCCTTCCACGTGCTCCTACCAGCTCAGAAGCCCCACTGGTCCCTCATACACGCTCAGGGCCCCTTCCACTCGCTCAGAAGCCCCACTGGACCCTCATACACGCTCAGGGCCCCTTCCACGTGCTCCTACCAGCTCAGAAGCCCCACTGGTCCCTCATACACGCTCAGGGCCCCTTCCACGTGCTCCTACCAGCTCAGAAGCCCCACTGGTCCCTCATACACGCTCAGGGCCCCTTCCACTCGCTCAGAAGCCCCACTGGTCACTCATACACGCTCAGGGCCCCTTTCACGTGCTCCTACCAGCTCAGAAGCTCCACTGGTCCCTCATACACGCTCAGGGCTTCTTCCACGTGCTCCTACCAGCTCAGAAGCCCCACTGGTCCCTCATACACGCTCAGGGCCCCTTCCACGTGCTCCTACCAGCTCAGAAGCCCCACTGGTCCCTCATACACGCTCAGGGCCCCCTTCCACGTGCTCCTACCAGCTCAGAAGCCCCCACTGGTCCCTCATACACGCTCAGGGCCCCTTCCACTCGCTCAGAAGCCCCACTGGTCCCTCATACACGCTCAGGGCCCCTTCCACGTGCTCCTACCAGCTCAGAAGCACCACTGGTCCCTCATACACGCTCAGGGTCCCTTCCACTCTCTCAGAAGCCCCACTGGTCCCTCATACACGCTCAGGGCCCATTCCACTCGCTCAGAAGCCCCACTGGTCCCTCATACACGCTCAGGGCCCCTTCCACGTGCTCCTACCAGCTCAGAAGCCCCACTGGTCCCTCATACACGCTCAGGGCCCCTTCCACGTGCTCCTACCAGCTCTGAAGTCCCACTGATCCCTCATACACGCTCAGGGCCCCTTCCACTCGCTTAGAAGCCCCACTGATCCCTCATACACGCTCAGGGCCCCTTCCACTCACTCAGAAACCCCACTGGTCCCTCATACACGCTCAGGGCCCCTTCCACGTGCTCCTACCAGCTCAGAAGCCCCACTGGTCCCTCATACACGCTCAGGGCCCCTTCCACGTGCTCCTACCAGCTCAGAAGCCCCACTGGTCCCTAATACACGCTCAGGGACCCTTCCACGTGCTCCTACCAGCTCAGAAGCCCCACTGGTCCCTCATACACGCTCAGGGCCCCTTCCACTCGCACAGAAGCCCCACTGGTCCCTCATACACGCTCAGGGTCCCTTCCACTCGCTCAGAAGCCCCACTGGTCCCTCATACACGCTCAGGGCCCATTCCACTCGCTCAGAAGCCCCACTGGTACCTCATACACGCTCAGGG
The DNA here is from genome assembly GCA_037306005.1 of Rhinophrynus dorsalis. Classification (NCBI taxonomy): domain Eukaryota; kingdom Metazoa; phylum Chordata; class Amphibia; order Anura; family Rhinophrynidae; genus Rhinophrynus; species Rhinophrynus dorsalis. Next base: position 2,983 of record JBBDGT010000324.1, on the reverse strand, counting down.
CCCCTTCCACGTGCTCCTACCAGCTCAGAAGCCCCACTGGTCCCTCATACACGCTCAGGGCCCCTTCCACGTGCTCCTACCAGCTCAGAAGCCCCACTGGTCCCTCATACACGCTCAGGGCCCCTTCCACTCGCTCAGAAGCCCCACTGGTCCCTCATACACGCTCAGGGCCCCTTCCACGTGCTCCTACCAGCTCAGAAGCCCCACTGGTCCCTCATACACGCTCAGGGCCCCTTTCACTCGCTCAGAAGCCCCACTGGTCCCTCATACACGCTCAGGGCACATTCCACTCGCTCAGAAGCCCCACTGGTCCCTCATACACGCTCAGGGCCCCTTCCACTCGCTCAGAAGCCCCACTGGACCCTCATACACGCTCAGGGCCCCTTCCACGTGCTCCTACCAGCTCAGAAGCCCCACTGGTCCCTCATACACGCTCAGGGCCCCTTCCACGTGCTCCTACCAGCTCAGAAGCCCCACTGGTTCCTCATACACGCTCAGGGCCCCTTCCACGCGCTCCTACCCGCTCAGAAGCCCCACTGGTCCCTCATACACGCTCAGGGCCCCTTCCATGCACTCAGAAGCCCCACTGGGCCCTCATACACGCTCAGGGCCCCTTCCACGTGCTCCTACCAGCTCAGAAGCCCCACTGGTCCCTCATACACGCTCAGGGCCCCTTCCACGTGCTCAGAAGCCCCACTGGTCCCTCATACACGCTCAGGGCCCCTTCCACTCACTCAGAAGCCCCACTTGTCCCTCATACACGCTCAGGGCCCCTTCCACGTGCTCCTACCAGCTCAGAAGCCCCACTGGTCCCTCATACACGCTCAGGGCCCCTTCCACTCGCTCAGAAGCCTCACTGGTCCCTCATACACGCTCAGGGCCCATTCCACTCGCTCAGAAGCCCTACTGGTCCCTCATACACGCTCAGGGCCCCTTCCACGTGCTCCTACCAGCTCAGAAGCCCCACTGGTCCCTCATACACGCTCAGGGCCCCTTCCACTCTCTCAGAAGCCCCACTGGTCCCTCATACACGCTCAGGGCCCATTTCACTCGCTCAGAAGCCCCACTGGTCCCTCATACACGTTCAGGGCCCCTTCCACCCGCTCCTACCAGCTCAGAAGCCCCACTGGACCCTCATACACGCTCAGGGCCCCTTCCACGCGCTCCTTCCAGCTCAGAAGCCCCACTGGACCCTCATACACGCTCAGGGCCCCTTCCACGCGCTCAGAAGCCCCACTGGTCCCTCATACACGCTCAGGGCCCCTTCCACTCGCTCAGAAGCCCCACTGCTCCTTCATACACGCTCAGGGCCCCTTCCACGCGCTCCTACCCGCTCAGAAGCCCCACTGGACCCTCATACACACTCAGGGACCCTTCCACTCGCTACTACCCGCTCAGAAGCCCCACTGGTCCCTCATACACGCTCAGGGCCCCTTCCACGCGCTCAGATGCCCCACTGGTCCCTCATACATGCTCAGGGCCCCTTCCACTCACTCAGAAGCCCCACTGGTCCCTCATACACGCTCAGGGCCCCTTCCACATGCTCCTACCAGCTCAGAAGCCCCACTGGTCCCTCATACACGCTCAGGGCCCCTTCCACTCGCTCAGAAGCCCCACTGGTCCCTCATACACGCTCAGGGCCCCTTCCACGTGGTCCTACCAGCTCAGAAGCCCCACTGGTCCCTCATACACGCTCAGGGCCCCTTCCACGCGCTCAGAAGCCCCACTGGTCCCTCATACACGCTCAGGGCCCTTTCCACTCGCTCAGAAGCCCCACTGGTCCCTCATACACGCTCAGGGCCCCTTCCACGTGCTCCTACCAGCTCAGAAGCCCCACTGGTCCCTCATACATGCTCAGGGCCCCTTCCACGTGCTCCTACCAGCTCAGAAGCCCCACTGGTCCCTCATACACGCTCAGGGCCCCTTCCACTCGCTCAGAAGCCCCACTGGTCCCTCATACACGCTCAGGGCCCCTTCCACATGCTCCTACCATCTCAGAAGCCCCACTGGTCCCTGATACACGCTCAGGGCCCCTTCCTCGTGCTACTACCAGCTCAGAAGCCCCACTGGTCCCTCATACACCCTCAGGGCCCCTTCCACGTGCTCCTACCAGCTCAGAAGCCCCACTGGTCCCTCATACACGCTCAGGGCCCCTTCCACGTGCCCCTACCAGCTCAGAAGCCCCACTGGTCCCTCATACACGCTCAGAGCCCCTTCCACGTGCTCCTACCAGCTCAGAAGCCCCACTGGTCCCTCATACACGCTCAGGGCCCCTTCCACTCGCTCAGAAGCCCCACTGGTCCCTCATACACGCTCAGGGCCCATTCCACTCGCTCAGAATCCCCACTGGTCCCTCATACACGCTCAGGGCCCCTTCCACGTGCTCCTACCAGCTCAGAAGCCCCACTGGTCCCTCATACACGCTCAAGGCCCCTTCCACTCGCTCAGAAGCCCCACTGGTCCCTCATACACGCTCAGGGCCCCTTCCACTCGCTCAGAAGCCCCACTGGTCCCTCATACACGCTCAGGGCCCCTTCCACTCGCTCAGAAGCCCCACTGGTCCCTCATACACGCTCAGGGCCCCTTCCACGCGCTCCTACCCGCTCAGAAGCCCCACTGGTCCCTCATACACGCTTAGGGCCCCTTCCACGTGCTCCTACCAGCTCAGAAGCCCCACTGGTCCCTCATACACGCTCAGGGCCCCTTCCACGTGCTCCTACCAGCTCAGAAGCCCCACTGGTCCCTAATACACGCTCAGGGACCCTTCCACGTGCTCCTACCAGCTCAGAAGCCCCACTGGTCCCTCATACACGCTCAGGGCCCCTTCCACACGCTCAGAAGCCCCACTGGTCCCTCATACACGCTCAGGGCCCCTTCCACTCGCTCAGAAGTCCCACTGGTCCCTCACACACGCTCAGGGCCCCTTCCACGCGCTCAGAAGCCCCACTGGTCCCTCATACACGCTCAGGGCCCCTTCACTCGC
>JBBDGT010000179.1:0-38867 GCA_037306005.1 Rhinophrynus dorsalis | reverse complement strand
TATCTATTCCTCTCCCCTATGATCTATCTATTCCTCCTCCCTATGATCTATCTATTCCTCTCCCCTATGATCTATATATTCCTCTCCCCTATGATCTATCTATTCCTCTCCCCTATTATCTATCTATTCCTCTCCCCTATGATCTATATATTCCTCTCCCCTATGATCTATCTATTCCTCCTCCCTATGATCTATCTATTCCTCTCCCCTATGATCTATCTATTCCTCTCCCCTATGATCTATCTATTCCTCCCCTATGATCTATCTATTCCTCCTCCCCTATGATCTATCTACTCCTCCTCCCTATGATCTATCTATTCCTCTCCCCTATGATCTATATATTCCTCTCCCCTATGATCTATCTATTCCTCTCCCCTATGATCTATCTATTCCTCTCCCCTATGATCTATCTATTCCTCCTCCCTATGATCTATCTATTCCTCTCCCCTATGATCTATATATTCCTCTCCCCTATGATCTATCTATTCCTCCCCCCTATTATCTATCTATTCCTCTCCCCTATGATCTATATATTCCTCTCCCCTATGATCTATCTATTCCTCTCCCCTATGATCTATCTATTCCTCCTCCCTATGATCTATCTATTCCTCTCCCCTATGATCTATATATTCCTCTCCCCTATGATCTATCTATTCCTCTCCCCTATGATCTATCTATTCCTCCTCCCCTATGATCTATCTATTCCTCCTCCCCTATGATCTATCTATTCCTCTCCCCTATGATCTATCTATTCCTCCTCCCCCTATGATCTATCTATTCCTCCCCCCTATGATCTATCTATTCCTCCTCCCTATGATCTATCTATTCTCTCCCCTATGATCTATCTATTCCTCCTCCCCTATGATCTATCTATTTCTCTCCCCTATGATCTATCTATTCCTCCTCCCCTATGATCTATCTATTCCTCCCCCCTATGATCTATCTATTCCTCTCCCCTATGATCTATCTATTCCTCCCCCCTATGATCTATCTATTCCTCCTCCCTATTATCTATCTATTCCTCTACCCTATGATCTATCTATTCCTCTCCCCTATGATCTATCTATTCCTCCTCCCTATGATCTATCTATTCCTCTCCTCCTATGATCTATCTATTCCTCCCCCTATGATATATCTATTCCTCTCCCCTATGATCTATCTATTCCTCCCCCTATGATCTATCTATTCCTCCCCCCTATGATCTATCTATTCCTCCTCCCCTATGATCTATCTATTCCTCTCCCCTATGATCTATCTATTCCTCTCCCCTATGATCTATCTATTTCTCTCCCCTATGATCTATCTATTCCTCCTCCCTATGATCAATCTATTCCTCTCCCCTATGATCTATCTATTCCTCTCCCCTATGATCTATCTATTCCTCCTCCCTATGATCTATCTATTCCTCTCCCCTATGATCTACCTATTCCTCCTCCCCTATGATCTACCTATTCCTCCTCCCCTATGATATATCTATTCCTCCTCCCCTATGATCTATCTATTCCTCTCCCCTATGATCTATCTATTCCTCTCCACTATGATCTATCTATTCCTCCTCCCTATGATCTATCTATTCCTCTCCCCTATGATCTATCTATTATTCTCCCCTATGATCTATATATTCCTCTCCCCTATGATCTATCTATTCCTCTCCCCTATGATCTATCTATTCCTCCTCCCCTATGATCTATCTATTTCTCTCCCCTATGATCTATCTATTCCTCTCCCCTATGATCTACCTATTCCTCCTCCCCTATGATCTATCTATTCCTCCTCCCCTATGATCTATATATTCCTCTCCCCTATGATCTATCTATTCCTCTCCCCTATGATCTATCTATTCCTCTCCCCTATGATCTATCTATTCCTCTCCCCTATGATCTATCTATTCCTCCCCCCTATGATCTATCTATTCCTCTCCCCTATGACCTATCTATTCCTCCCCCCCTATGATCTATCTATTCATCCTCCCCTATGATCTATCTATTCCTCTCCCCTATGATCTATCTATTCCTCCTCCCCCTATGATCTATCTATTCCTCCTCCCCTATGATCTATCTATTCCTCTCCCCTATGATCTATCTATTCCTCCGCTATGATCTATCTATTCCTCCCCCTATGATCTATCTATTCCTCTCCCCTATGATCTATCTCTTCCTCCTCCCCTATGATCTATCTATTCCTCCCCACCCTATGATCTATCTATTCCTCTCCCCTATGATCTATCTATTCCTCTCCCCTATGACCTATCTATTCCTCCCCCCACTATGATCTATCTATTCCTCCTCCCCTATGATCTATCTATTCCTCCTCCCCTATGATCTATCTATTCCTCCTCCCCAATGATCTATCTATTCCTCTCCCCTATGATCTATCTATTCCTCTCCCCTATGATCTATCTATTCCTCCTTCCCTATGATCTATCTATTCCTCTCCCCTATGATCTATCTATTCCTCTCCCCAATGATCTATATATTCCTCTCCCCTATGATCTATGTATTCCTCTCCCCTATGATCTATATATTCCTCCTCCCCTATGATCTATCTATTCCTCTCCCCTATGATCTATCTATTCCTCCTCCCCTATGATCTATCTATTCCTCCTCCCCTATGATCTATCTATTCCTCTCCCCTATGATCTATCTATTCCTATCCCCTATGATCTATCTATTCCTCTCCCCTATGATCTATCTATTCCTCCTCCCTATGATCTATCTATTCCTCCCCCTATGATCTATCTATTCCTCCCCCCCTATGATCTATCTATTCCTCTCCCCTATGATCTATCTATTCCTCTCCCCTATGATCTATCTATTCCTCTCCCCTATGATCTATCTATTCCTCCCCCCCTATGATCTATCTATTCCTCTCCCCTATGATCTATCTATTCCTCTCCCCTATGATCTATCTATTCCTCTCCCCTATGATCTATCTATTCCTCCTCCCTATGATCTATCTATTCCTCTCCCCTATGATCTATCTATTCCTCTCCCCTATGATCTATCTATTCCTCTCCCCTATGATCTATCTATTCCTCCTCCCTATGATCTATCTATTCCTCCCCCTATGATCTATCTATTCCTCCCCCCTATGATCTATCTATTCCTCTCCCCTATGATCTATCTATTCCTCCTCCCCTATGATCTATCTATTCCTCTCCCCTATGATCTACCTATTCCTCTCCCCTATGATCTATCTATTCCTCTCCCCTATGATCTATCTATTCCTCCCCCTATGATCTATCTATTCCTTTCCCCTATGATCTATCTACTCCTCCTCCCCAATGATCTATCTATTCCTCCTCCCTATGATCTATCTATTCCTCCCCCTATGATCTATCTATTCCTCCTCCCCTATGATCTATCTATTCCTCTCCCCTATGATCTATCTATTCCTCTCCCCTATGACCTATCTATTCCTCCCCCCACTATGATCTATCTATTCCTCCTCCCCTATGATCTATCTATTCCTCTCCCCTATGATCTATCTATTCCTCTCCCCTATGATCTATCTATTCCTCCTCCCCTATGATCTATCTATTCCTCCTCCCCAATGATCTATCTATTCCTCTCCCCTATGATCTATCTATTCCTCTCCCCTATGATCTATCTATTTCTCCTCCCCTATGATCTATCTATTCCTCTCCCCTATGATCTATCTATTCCTCCCCCTATGATCTATCTATTCCTCCTTCCCTATGATCTATCTATTCCTCTCCCCTATGATCTATCTATTCCTCTCCCCTATGACCTATCTATTCCTCCCCCCACTATGATCTATCTATTCCTCCTCCCCTATGATCTATCTATTCCTCCTCCCCTATGATCTATCTATTCCTCCTCCCCAATGATCTATCTATTCCTCTCCCCTATGATCTATCTATTCCTCTCCCCTATGATCTATCTATTCCTCCTTCCCTATGATCTATCTATTCCTCTCCCCTATGATCTATCTATTCCTCTCCCCAATGATCTATATATTCCTCCTCCCCCCTATGATCTATCTATTCCTCCTCCCCTATGATCTATCTATTCCTCTCCCCTATGATCTATATATTCCTCCTCCCCTATGATCTATCTATTCCTCTCCCCTATGATCTATCTATTCCTCCTCCCCTATGATCTATCTATTCCTCCTCCCCTATGATCTATCTATTCCTCTCCCCTATTATCTATCTATTCCTCTCCCCTATGATCTATCTATTCCTTTCCCCTATGATCTATCTACTCCTCCCCCCTATGATCTATCTATTCCTCTCCCCTATGATCTATCTATTCCTCCTCCCCAATGATCTATCTATTCATCTCCCCTATGATCTATCTATTCCTCCTCCCTATGATCTATCTATTCCTCCTCCCCTATTATCTATCTATTCCTCTCCCCTATGATCTATCTACTCCTCCCCCCTATGATCTATCTACTCCTCTCCCCTATGATCTATCTATTCCTCCTCCCTATGATCTATCTATTCCTCTCCCCTATGATCTATCTATTCCTCCCCCTATGATCTATCTATTCCTCTCCCCTATGATCTATCTATTCCTCTCCCCTATGATCTATCTATTCCTCCCCCTATGATCTATCTATTCCTCCCCCTATGATCTATCTATTCCTCTCCCCTATGATCTACCTATTCCTCTCACCTATGATCTATCTATTCCTCTCCCCTATGATCTATCTATTCCTCTCCCCTATGATCTATCTATTCCTCCCCCTATGATCTATCTATTCCTCCCCCTATGATCTATCTATTCCTCCTCCCTATGATCTATCTATTCCTCTCCCCTATGATCTATCTATTCCTCCCCCTATGATCTATCTATTCCTCTCCCCTATGATCTCCTATTCCTCTCCTCTATGATCTACCTATTCCTCTCCCCTATGATCTATCTATTCCTCCCCCTATGATCTATCTATTCCTCTCCCCTATGATCTATCTATTCCTCTCCCCTATGATCTATCTATTCCTTTCCCCTATGATCTATCTATTCCTCTCCCTATGATCTATCTACTCCTCCCCCCTATGATCTATCTATTCCTCTCCCCTATGATCTATCTATTCCTCTCCCTATGATCTATCTACTCCTCCCCCCTATGATCTATCTATTCCTCTCCCCTATGATCTATCTATTCCTCCCCTATGATCTATCTATTCCTCTCCCCTATGATCTATCTATTCCTCTCCCTATGATCTATCTACTCCTCCCCCCTATGATTTATCTACTCCTCCCCCCTATGATCTATCTATTCCTCCTCCCCTATGATCTATCTATTCCTCCTCCCTATGATCTATCTATTCCTCCCCCCTATGATCTATCTATTCCTCTCCCTATGATCTATCTACTCCTCCCCCCTATGATCTATATATTCCTCTCCCCTATGATCTATCTATTCCTCTCCCTAAGATCTATCTACTCCTCCCCCCTATGATCTATCTATTCCTCTCCCCTATGATCTATCTATTCCTCCCCCTATGATCTATCTATTCCTCTCCCCTATGATCTATCTATTCCTCCCCCTATGATCTACCTATTCCTCTCCCCTATGATCTACCTATTCCTCCCCCCTATGATCTATCTATTCCTCTCCCTATGATCTATCTATTCCTCCCCCTATGATCTATCTATTCCTCTCCCCTATGATCTATCTATTCCTTTCCCCTATGATCTATCTATTCCTCTCCCCTATGATCTATCTACTCCTCCCCCCTATGATCTATCTATTCCTCTCCCCTATGATCTATCTACTCCTCCCCCCTATGATCTATCTATTCCTCTCCCCTATGATCTATCTATTCCTCTCCCTATGATCTATCTATTCCTCCCCCTATGATCTATCTATTCCTCCTCCCCTATGATCTATCTATTCCTCTCCCCTATGATCTACCTATTCCTCTCCCCTATGATCTACCTATTCCTCTCCCCTATGATCTATCTATTCCTCTCCCTATGATCTATCTACTCCTCCCCCCTATGATCTATCTATTCCTCTCCCCTATGATCTATCTACTCCTCCCCCCTATGACCTATCTATTCCTCCCCCCTATGATCTATCTATTCCTCTCCCCTATGATCTATCTATTCCTCTCCCCTATTATCTATCTATTCCTCTCCCCTATGATCTATCTATTCCTCTCCCCTATGATCTATCTACTCCTCTCCCCTATGATCTATCTATTCCTCTCCCCTATGATCTATCTATTCCTCCTCCCTATGATCTATCTATTCCTCTCCCCTATGATCTATCTATTCCTCTCCCCTATGATCTATCTACTCCTCTCCCCTATGATCTACCTATTCCTCCTACCCTATGATCTATCTATTCCTCTCCCCTATGATCTATCTATTCCTCCCCTATGATCTATCTATTCCTCTCCCCTATGATCTATCTACTCCTCTCCCCTATGATCTATCTATTCCTCTCCCCTATGATCTATCTATTCCTTCTCCCTATGATCTATCTATTCCTCTCCCCTATGATCTATCTATTCCTCCCCCTATGATCTATCTATTCCTCTCCCCTATTATCTATCTATTCCTCTCCCCTATGATCTATCTATTCCTTTCCCCTATGATCTATCTATTCCTCTCCCTATGATCTATCTACTCCTCCCCCCTATGATCTATATATTCCTCCTCCCCTATTATCTATCTATTCCTCTCCCTATGATCTATCTACTCCTCCCCCCTATGATCTATCTATTCCTCTCCCCTATGATCTATCTATTCCTCCCCCCTATGACCAATCTATTCCTCCCCCCTATGATCTATCTATTCCTCCCCCCTATGATCTATCTATTCCTCCTCCCCTATTATCTATCTATTCCTCTCCCCTATGATCTACCTATTCCTCTCCCCTATGATCTATCTATTCCTCCCCCTATGATCTATCTATTCCTCCTCCCCTATGATCTATCTATTCCTCCTCCCTATGATCTATCTATTCCTCTCCCCTATGATCTATCTATTCCTCTCCCCTATGATCTATCTATTCCTCCCCTATGACCTATCTATTCCTCTCCCCTATGATCTATCTATTCCTCTCCCCTATGATCTACCTATTCCTCTCCCCTATGATCTATCTATTCCTCTCCCTATGATCTATCTATTCCTCTCCCCTATGATCTATCTATTCCTCCTCCCCTATGATCTATCTATTCCTCCTCCCCTATGATCTATCTATTCCTCTCCCCTATTATCTATCTATTCCTCTCCCCTATGATCTATCTATTCCTCTCCCCTATGATCTATCTATTCCTCTCCCCTATGATCTATCTATTCCTCCCCCCTATGATCTATCTATTCCTCTCCCCTATGATCTATCTATTCCTCTCCCCTATGATCTATCTATTCCTCCTCCCCTATGATCTATCTATTCCTCCCCCTATGATCTATCTATTCCTCTCCCCTATGATCTACCTATTCCTCTCCCCTATGACCTATCTATTCCTCCCCCCTATGATCTATCTATTCCTCCTCCCCTATGATCTATCTATTCCTCCCCCCTATGATCTATCTATTCCTCTCCCCTATGATCTATCTATTCCTCCCCCCTATGATCTATCTATTCCTCTTCCCTATGATCTATCTATTCCTCCCCCCTATGATCTATCTATTCCTCCTCCCTATGATCTATCTATTCCTCTCCCCTATGATCTTTCTATTCCTCTCCCCTATGATCTATCTATTCCTCCCCCCTATGATCTATCTATTCCTCTCCCCTATTATCTATCTATTTCTCTCCCCTATGATCTATCTATTCCTCCTCCCCTATGATCTATCTATTCCTCCTCCCTATGATCTATCTATTCCTCCTCCCTATGATCTATCTATTCCTCTCCCCTATTATCTATCTATTCCTCCTCCCCTATGATCTACCTATTCCTCTCCCCTATGATCTATCTATTCCTCCCCCCTATGATCTATCTATTCCTCTCCCCTATGATCTATCTATTCCTCCTCCCCTATGATCTATCTATTCCTCCTCCCTATGATCTATCTATTCCTCCTCCCCTATGATCTATCTATTCCTCCTCCCCTATGATCTATCTATTCCTCCCCCCTATTATCTATCTATTCCTCTCCCCTATGATCTATCTATTCCTCCTCCCCTATGATCTATCTATTCCTCCCCCCTATGATCTATCTATTCCTCCCCCCTATTATCTATCTATTCCTCTCCCCTATTATCTATCTATTCCTCTCCCCTATGATCTATCTATTCCTCCTCCCCTATGATCTATCTATTCCTCTCCCCTATTATCTATCTATTCCTCTCCCCTATGATCTATCTATTCCTCCTCCCCTATGATCTATCTATTCCTCCCCCTATGATCTATCTATTCCTCTCCCCTATGATCTATCTATTCCTCCTCCCCTATGATCTATCTATTCCTCCTCCCCTATGATCTATCTATTCCTCTCCCCTATGATCTATCTATTCCTCTCCCCTATGATCTATCTATTCCTCTCCCCTATGATCAATCTATTCCTCTCCCCTATGATCTATCTATTCCTCTCCCCTATTATCTATATATTCCTCTCCCCTATGATCTATCTATTCCTCTCCCCTATGATCTATCTATTCCTCTCCCCTATGATCTATCTATTCCTCCTCCCCTATGATCTATCTATTCCTCTCCCCTATTATCTATCTATTCCTCCTCCCCTATGATCTATCTATTCCTTCTCCCCTATGATCTATCTATTCCTCTCCCCTATGATCTATCTATTCCTCCTCCCCAATGATCTATCTATTCATCTCCCCTATGATCTATCTATTCCTCCTCCCCTATTATCTATCTATTCCTCTCCCCTATGATCTATCTATTCCTCTCCCCTATGATCTATCTATTCCTCTCCCCTATGATCTACCTATTCCTCTCCCCTATGACCTATCTATTCCTCCCCCCTATGATCTATCTATTCCTCCTCTCCTATGATCTATCTATTCCTCCTCCCCTATGATCTATCTATTCCTCCCCCCTATGATCTATCTATTCCTCTCCCCTATTATCTATCTATTCCTCTCCCCTATTATCTATCTATTCCTCCCCCTATGATCTACCTATTCCTCTCCCCTATGATCTATCTATTCCTCTCCCCTATGATCTATCTATTCCTCTCCCCTATGATCTATCTATTCCTCCCCCCTATGATCTATCTATTCCTCTCCCCTATGATCTATCTATTCCTCCCCCCTATGATCTATCTATTCCTCTCCCCTATGATCTATCTATTCCTCCTCCCCTATGATCTATCTATTCCTCCTCCCCTATGATCTCTCTATTCCTCCTCCCTATGATCTATCTATTCCTCTCCCCTATTATCTATCTATTCCTCCCCCTATGATCTATCTATTCCTCTCCCCTATGATCTATCTATTCCTCCTCCCCTATGATCTATCTATTCCTCTCCCCTATGATCTATCTATTCCTCTCCCCTATGATCTATCTATTCCTCTCCCCTATGATCTATCTATCCCTCCCCCCTATGATCTATCTATTCCTCTCCCCTATGTTCTATCTATTCCTCCCCCCTATGATCTATCTATTCCTCTCCCCTATGATCTATCTATTCCTCCCCCCTATGATCTATCTATTCCTCTCCCCTATGATCTATCTATTCCTCCTCCCCTATGATCTATCTATTCCTCCTCCCCTATGATCTATCTATTCCTCCTCCCTATGATCTATCTATTCCTCTCCCCTATTATCTATCTATTCCTCCCCCCTATGATCTATCTATTCCTCTCCCCTATGATCTATCTATTCCTCCTCCCCTATGATCTATCTATTCCTCTCCCCTATGATCTATCTATTCCTCCTCCCCTATGATCTATTTATTCCTCCTCCCCTATGATCTATCTATTCCTCTCCCCTATGATCTATCTATTCCTCTCCCCTATGATCTATCTACTCCTCCCCCCTATGATCTATCTATTCCTCCCCCCTATGATCTATCTATTCCTCTCCCCTATGATCTATCTATTCCTCCTCCCCTATGATCTATCTATTCCTCCCCCCTATGATCTATCTATTCCTCCTCCCCTATGATCTATCTATTCCTCCTCCCCTATGATCTATCTATTCCTCCTCCCCTATGATCTATCTATTCCTCTCCCCTATTATCTATCTATTCCTCCTCCCCTATGATCTATCTATTCCTCCTCCCTATGATCTATCTATTCCTCCTCCCCTATGATCTATCTATTCCTCTCCCCTATGATCTATCTATTCCTCCTGCCTATGATCTATCTATTCCTCCTCCCTATGATCTATCTATTCCTCTCCCCTATTATCTATCTATTCCTCCCCCCTATTATCTATCTATTCCTCCCCTATGATCTATCTATTCCTCTCCCCTATGATCTACCTATTCCTCTCCCCTATGATCTATCTATTCCTCTCCCCTATGATCTATCTATTCCTCTCCCCTATGATCTATCTATTCCTCCTCCCCTATGATCTATCTATTCCTCCTCCCCTATGATCTATCTATTCCTCTCCCCTATTATCTATCTATTCCTCTCCCCTATGATCTATCTATTCCTCTCCCCTATGATCTATCTATTCCTCTCCCCTATGATCTATCTATTCCTCCCCCCTATGATCTATCTATTCCTCTCCCCTATGATCTATCTATTCCTCTCCCCTATGATCTATCTATTCCTCCTCCCCTATGATCTATCTATTCCTCCCCCCTATGATCTATCTATTCCTCTCCCCTATGATCTACCTATTCCTCTCCCCTATGACCTATCTATTCCTCCCCCCTATGATCTATCTATTCCTCCTCCCCTATGATCTATCTATTCCTCCCCCCTATGATCTATCTATTCCTCTCCCCTATGATCTATCTATTCCTCCCCCCTATGATCTATCTATTCCTCTTCCCTATGATCTATCTATTCCTCCCCCCTATGATCTATCTATTCCTCCTCCCTATGATCTATCTATTCCTCTCCCCTATGATCTTTCTATTCCTCTCCCCTATGATCTATCTATTCCTCCCCCCTATGATCTATCTATTCCTCTCCCCTATTATCTATCTATTTCTCTCCCCTATGATCTATCTATTCCTCCTCCCCTATGATCTATCTATTCCTCCTCCCTATGATCTATCTATTCCTCCTCCCTATGATCTATCTATTCCTCTCCCCTATTATCTATCTATTCCTCCTCCCCTATGATCTACCTATTCCTCTCCCCTATGATCTATCTATTCCTCCCCCCTATGATCTATCTATTCCTCTCCCCTATGATCTATCTATTCCTCCTCCCCTATGATCTATCTATTCCTCCTCCCTATGATCTATCTATTCCTCCTCCCCTATGATCTATCTATTCCTCCTCCCCTATGATCTATCTATTCCTCCCCCCTATTATCTATCTATTCCTCTCCCCTATGATCTATCTATTCCTCCTCCCCTATGATCTATCTATTCCTCCCCCCTATGATCTATCTATTCCTCCCCCCTATTATCTATCTATTCCTCTCCCCTATTATCTATCTATTCCTCTCCCCTATGATCTATCTATTCCTCCTCCCCTATGATCTATCTATTCCTCTCCCCTATTATCTATCTATTCCTCTCCCCTATGATCTATCTATTCCTCCTCCCCTATGATCTATCTATTCCTCCCCCCTATGATCTATCTATTCCTCTCCCCTATGATCTATCTATTCCTCCTCCCCTATGATCTATCTATTCCTCCTCCCCTATGATCTATCTATTCCTCTCCCCTATGATCTATCTATTCCTCTCCCCTATGATCTATCTATTCCTCTCCCCTATGATCAATCTATTCCTCTCCCCTATGATCTATCTATTCCTCTCCCCTATTATCTATATATTCCTCTCCCCTATGATCTATCTATTCCTCTCCCCTATGATCTATCTATTCCTCTCCCCTATGATCTATCTATTCCTCCTCCCCTATGATCTATCTATTCCTCTCCCCTATTATCTATCTATTCCTCCTCCCCTATGATCTATCTATTCCTTCTCCCCTATGATCTATCTATTCCTCTCCCCTATGATCTATCTATTCCTCCTCCCCAATGATCTATCTATTCATCTCCCCTATGATCTATCTATTCCTCCTCCCCTATTATCTATCTATTCCTCTCCCCTATGATCTATCTATTCCTCTCCCCTATGATCTATCTATTCCTCTCCCCTATGATCTACCTATTCCTCTCCCCTATGACCTATCTATTCCTCCCCCCTATGATCTATCTATTCCTCCTCTCCTATGATCTATCTATTCCTCCTCCCCTATGATCTATCTATTCCTCCCCCCTATGATCTATCTATTCCTCTCCCCTATTATCTATCTATTCCTCTCCCCTATTATCTATCTATTCCTCCCCCCTATGATCTACCTATTCCTCTCCCCTATGATCTATCTATTCCTCTCCCCTATGATCTATCTATTCCTCTCCCCTATGATCTATCTATTCCTCCCCCCTATGATCTATCTATTCCTCTCCCCTATGATCTATCTATTCCTCCCCCCTATGATCTATCTATTCCTCTCCCCTATGATCTATCTATTCCTCCTCCCCTATGATCTATCTATTCCTCCTCCCCTATGATCTCTCTATTCCTCCTCCCTATGATCTATCTATTCCTCTCCCCTATTATCTATCTATTCCTCCCCCCTATGATCTATCTATTCCTCTCCCCTATGATCTATCTATTCCTCCTCCCCTATGATCTATCTATTCCTCTCCCCTATGATCTATCTATTCCTCTCCCCTATGATCTATCTATTCCTCTCCCCTATGATCTATCTATCCCTCCCCCCTATGATCTATCTATTCCTCTCCCCTATGTTCTATCTATTCCTCCCCCCTATGATCTATCTATTCCTCTCCCCTATGATCTATCTATTCCTCCCCCCTATGATCTATCTATTCCTCTCCCCTATGATCTATCTATTCCTCCTCCCCTATGATCTATCTATTCCTCCTCCCCTATGATCTATCTATTCCTCCTCCCTATGATCTATCTATTCCTCTCCCCTATTATCTATCTATTCCTCCCCCCTATGATCTATCTATTCCTCTCCCCTATGATCTATCTATTCCTCCTCCCCTATGATCTATCTATTCCTCTCCCCTATGATCTATCTATTCCTCCTCCCCTATGATCTATTTATTCCTCCTCCCCTATGATCTATCTATTCCTCTCCCCTATGATCTATCTATTCCTCTCCCCTATGATCTATCTACTCCTCCCCCCTATGATCTATCTATTCCTCCCCCCTATGATCTATCTATTCCTCTCCCCTATGATCTATCTATTCCTCCTCCCCTATGATCTATCTATTCCTCCCCCCTATGATCTATCTATTCCTCCTCCCCTATGATCTATCTATTCCTCCTCCCCTATGATCTATCTATTCCTCCTCCCCTATGATCTATCTATTCCTCTCCCCTATTATCTATCTATTCCTCCTCCCCTATGATCTATCTATTCCTCCTCCCTATGATCTATCTATTCCTCCTCCCCTATGATCTATCTATTCCTCTCCCCTATGATCTATCTATTCCTCCTGCCTATGATCTATCTATTCCTCCTCCCTATGATCTATCTATTCCTCTCCCCTATTATCTATCTATTCCTCCCCCCTATTATCTATCTATTCCTCCCCTATGATCTATCTATTCCTCTCCCCTATGATCTATCTATTCCTCCTCCCCTATGATCTATCTATTCCTCCCCCCTATGATCTATCTATTCCTCCCCCTATGATCTATCTATTCCTCTCCCCTATGATCTATCTATTCCTCCTCCCCTATGATCTATCTATTCCTCCCCCCTATGATCTATCTATTCCTCTCCCCTATGATCTATCTATTCCTCCTCCCCTATGATCTATCTATTCCTCCTCCCCTATGATCTATCTATTCCTCCCCCTATGATCTATCTATTCCTCTCCCCTATGATCTATCTATTCCTCTCCCCTATGATCTATCTATTCCTCCCCCTATGATCTATCTATTCCTCTCCCCTATGATCTATCTATTCCTCCTCCCCTATGATCTATCTATTCCTCCTCCCCTATGATCTATCTATTCCTCCTCCCCAATGATCTATCTATTCCTCTCCCCTATTATCTATCTATTCCTCCTCCCCAATGATCTATCTATTCCTCTCCCCTATTATCTATCTATTCCTCCTCCCTATGATCTATCTATTCCTCTCCCCTATTATCTATCTATTCCTCCTCCCCTATGATCTATCTATTCCTCTCCCACCTATGATCTATCTATTCCTCCTCCCCTATTATCTATCTATTCCTCCTCCCCTATGATCTATCTATTCCTCTCCCCTATGATCTATCTATTCCTCTCCCCTATGATCTATCTATTCCTCCCCCCTATGATCTATCTATTCCTCTCCCCTATGATCCATCTATTCCTCCTCCCTATGATCTATCTACTCCTCCTCCCTATGATCTATCTACTCCTCCCCCCTATGATCTATCTATTCCTCCTCCCCTATGATCTATCTATTCCTCCCCCCTATGATCTATCTATTCCTCCCCTATGATCTATCTATTCTCTCCCCTATGATCTATCTATTCCTCCTCCCCAATGATCTATCTATTCATCTCCCCTATGATCTATCTATTCCTCCTCCCCTATTATCTATCTATTCCTCTCCCCTATGATCTATCTATTCCTCTCCCCTATGATCTATCTATTCCTCTCCCCTATGATCTACCTATTCCTCTCCCCTATGACCTATCTATTCCTCCCCCCTATGATCTATCTATTCCTCCTCTCCTATGATCTATCTATTCCTCCTCCCCTATGATCTATCTATTCCTCCCCCCTATGATCTATCTATTCCTCTCCCCTATTATCTATCTATTCCTCTCCCCTATTATCTATCTATTCCTCCCCCCTATGATCTACCTATTCCTCTCCCCTATGATCTATCTATTCCTCTCCCCTATGATCTATCTATTCCTCTCCCCTATGATCTATCTATTCCTCCCCCCTATGATCTATCTATTCCTCTCCCCTATGATCTATCTATTCCTCCCCCCTATGATCTATCTATTCCTCTCCCCTATGATCTATCTATTCCTCCTCCCCTATGATCTATCTATTCCTCCTCCCCTATGATCTATCTATTCCTCCTCCCTATGATCTATCTATTCCTCTCCCCTATTATCTATCTATTCCTCCCCCCTATGATCTATCTATTCCTCTCCCCTATGATCTATCTATTCCTCCTCCCCTATGATCTATCTATTCCTCTCCCCTATGATCTATCTATTCCTCTCCCCTATGATCTATCTATTCCTCTCCCCTATGATCTATCTATCCCTCCCCCCTATGATCTATCTATTCCTCTCCCCTATGTTCTATCTATTCCTCCCCCCTATGATCTATCTATTCCTCTCCCCTATGATCTATCTATTCCTCCCCCCTATGATCTATCTATTCCTCTCCCCTATGATCTATCTATTCCTCCTCCCCTATGATCTATCTATTCCTCCTCCCCTATGATCTATCTATTCCTCCTCCCTATGATCTATCTATTCCTCTCCCCTATTATCTATCTATTCCTCCCCCTATGATCTATCTATTCCTCTCCCCTATGATCTATCTATTCCTCCTCCCCTATGATCTATCTATTCCTCTCCCCTATGATCTATCTATTCCTCCTCCCCTATGATCTATTTATTCCTCCTCCCCTATGATCTATCTATTCCTCTCCCCTATGATCTATCTATTCCTCTCCCCTATGATCTATCTACTCCTCCCCCCTATGATCTATCTATTCCTCCCCCCTATGATCTATCTATTCCTCTCCCCTATGATCTATCTATTCCTCCTCCCCTATGATCTATCTATTCCTCCCCCCTATGATCTATCTATTCCTCCTCCCCTATGATCTATCTATTCCTCCTCCCCTATGATCTATCTATTCCTCCTCCCCTATGATCTATCTATTCCTCTCCCCTATTATCTATCTATTCCTCCTCCCCTATGATCTATCTATTCCTCCTCCCTATGATCTATCTATTCCTCCTCCCCTATGATCTATCTATTCCTCTCCCCTATGATCTATCTATTCCTCCTGCCTATGATCTATCTATTCCTCCTCCCTATGATCTATCTATTCCTCTCCCCTATTATCTATCTATTCCTCCACCCTATTATCTATCTATTCCTCCCCTATGATCTATCTATTCCTCTCCCCTATGATCTATCTATTCCTCCTCCCCTATGATCTATCTATTCCTCCCCCCTATGATCTATCTATTCCTCCCCCTATGATCTATCTATTCCTCTCCCCTATGATCTATCTATTCCTCCTCCCCTATGATCTATCTATTCCTCCCCCCTATGATCTATCTATTCCTCTCCCCTATGATCTATCTATTCCTCCTCCCCTATGATCTATCTATTCCTCCTCCCCTATGATCTATCTATTCCTCCCCCTATGATCTATCTATTCCTCTCCCCTATGATCTATCTATTCCTCTCCCCTATGATCTATCTATTCCTCCCCCTATGATCTATCTATTCCTCTCCCCTATGATCTATCTATTCCTCCTCCCCTATGATCTATCTATTCCTCCTCCCCTATGATCTATCTATTCCTCCTCCCCAATGATCTATCTATTCCTCTCCCCTATTATCTATCTATTCCTCCTCCCCAATGATCTATCTATTCCTCTCCCCTATTATCTATCTATTCCTCCTCCCTATGATCTATCTATTCCTCTCCCCTATTATCTATCTATTCCTCCTCCCCTATGATCTATCTATTCCTCTCCCACCTATGATCTATCTATTCCTCCTCCCCTATTATCTATCTATTCCTCCTCCCCTATGATCTATCTATTCCTCTCCCCTATGATCTATCTATTCCTCTCCCCTATGATCTATCTATTCCTCCCCCCTATGATCTATCTATTCCTCTCCCCTATGATCCATCTATTCCTCCTCCCTATGATCTATCTACTCCTCCTCCCTATGATCTATCTACTCCTCCCCCCTATGATCTATCTATTCCTCCTCCCCTATGATCTATCTATTCCTCCCCCCTATGATCTATCTATTCCTCCCCTATGATCTATCTATTCCTCTCCCCTATGATCTATCTATTCCTCCTCCCTATGATCTATCTATTCCTCCTCCCCCCATGATCTATCTATTCCTCTCCCCAATTATCTATCTATTCCTCATCCTCCTATGATCTATCTATTCCTCTCCCCTATGATCTATCTATTCCTCTCCCCTATGATCTATCTATTCCTCTCCCCTATTATCTATCTATTCCTCCCCCCTATTATCTATCTATTCCTCTCCCCTATGATCTATCTATTCCTCTCCCCTATGATCTATCTATTCCTCCCCCCTATTATCTATCTATTCCTCTCCCCTATTATCTATCTATTCCTCTCCCCTATGATCTATCTATTCCTCTCCCCTATGATCTATCTATTCCTCTCCCCTATTATCTATCTATTCCTCCCCCCTATTATCTATCTATTCCTCTCCCCTATGATCTATCTATTCCTCTCCCCTATGATCTATCTATTCCTCTCCCCTATTATCTATCTATTCCTCTCCCCAATTATCTATCTATTCCTCCTCCCCTATGATCTATCTATTCCTCCTCCCTATGATCTATCTATTCCTCCCCCCTATGATCTATCTATTCCTCTCCCCTATGATCTATCTATTCCTCCTCCCTATGATCTATCTATTCCTCCTCCCCTATGATCTATCTATTCCGCTCCCCTATGATCTATCTATTCCTCTCCCCTATGATCTATCTATTCCTCTCCCCTATTATCTATCTATTCCTCCCCCCTATTATCTATCTATTCCTCTCCCTTATGATCTATCTATTCCTCCTCCCCTATGATCTATCTATTCCTCCCCCCTATGATCTATCTATTCCTCCTCCCCTATGATCTATCTATTCCTCTCCCCTATGATCTATCTATTCCTCTCCCCTAAGATCTATCTATTCCTCCCCCCTATGATCTATCTATTCCTCTCCCCTATGACCTATCTATTCCTCCCCCCTATGATCTATCTACTCCTCTCCCCTATGATATATCTATTCCCTTCCCCTATGATCTATCTACTCCTCCCCCTATGATCTATCTATTCCTCCTCCCCTATGATCTATCTATTCCTCTCCCCTATGATCTATCTATTCCTCTCCCCTATGATATATCTATTCCTCTCCCCTATGATCTATCTATTCCTCTCCCCTATGATCTATCTATTCCTCTCCCCTATGATCTATCTATTCCTCTCCCCTATGACCTATCTATTCCTCCCCCCTATGATCTATCTACTCCTCTCCCCTATGATATATCTATTCCTCTCCCCTATGATCTATCTATTCCTCCCCCCTATGATCTATCTATTCCTCTCCCCTATGATCTATCTATTCCTCTCCCCTATGATCTATCTATTCCTCTCCCCTATGACCTATCTATTCCTCCCCCCTATGATCTATCTACTCCTCTCCCCTATGATATATCTATTCCTCTCCCCTATGATCTATCTATTCCTCCCCCCTATGATCTATCTATTCCTCCCCCCTATGATCTATCTATTCCTCTCCCCTATGATCTATCTATTCCTCCCCCCTATGTTCTATCTACTCCTCTCCCCTATGATCTATCTATTCCTCTCCCCTATGATCTATCTATTCCTCCCATCTATGACCTATCTATTCCTCCCCCTATGTTCTATCTACTCCTCTCCCCTATGATCTATCTATTCCTCTCCCCTATGATATATCTATTCCTCTCCCCTATGATCTATCTATTCCTCTCCCCTATGATATATCTATTCCTCTCCCCTATGATCTATCTATTCCTCTCCCCTATGATCTATCTATTCCTCTCCCCTATGACCTATCTATTCCTCTCCCCTATGATCTATCTATTCCTCCTCCCCTATGATCTATCTACTCCTCTCCCCTATGATATATCTATTCCTCTCCCCTATGATCTATCTATTCCTCCCCCCTATGATCTATCTATTCCTCCCCCCTATGATCTATCTATTCCTCTCCCCTATGATCTATCTATTCCTCTCCCCTATGATCTATCTATTCCTCCTCCCCTATGATCTATCTATTCCTCCTCCCCTATGATCTATCTATTCCTCCTCCCTATGATCTATCTATTCCTCCCCCTATGATCTATCTATTCCTCCTCCCCTATGATCTATCTATTCCTCACCCCCCTATGATCTATCTATTCCTCCCCTATGATCTATCTATTCCTCTCCCCTATGATCTATCTATTCCTCTCCCCTATTATCTATCTATTCCTCTCCCCTATGATCTATCTATTCCTCTCCCCTATGATCTATCTATTCCTCTCCCCTATGATCTATCTATTCCTCTCCCCTATGATATATCTATTCCTCTCCCCTATGATCTATCTATTCCTCTCCCCTATGATCTATCTATTCCTCTCCCCTATGATCTATCTATTCCTCCTCCCCTATGATCTATCTATTCCTCCTCCCTATGATCTATCTATTCCTCCCCCTATGATCTATCTATTCCTCCCCCTATGATCTATCTATTCCTCCTCCCCCTATGATCTATCTATTCCTCCCCCTATGATCTATCTATTCCTCTCCCCTATGATCTATCTATTCCTCCCCCCCTATGATATATCTATTCCTCTCCCCTATGATCTATCTATTCCTCTCCCCTATGATCTATCTATTCCTCTCCCCTATGATCTATCTATTCCTCCTCCCCTATGATCTATCTATTCCTCCTCCCTATGATCTATCTATTCCTCCCCTATGATCTATCTATTCCTCTCCCCTATGATCTATCTATTCCTCCCCCTATGATCTATCTATTCCTCTCCCCTATGATCTATCTATTCCTCTCCTCTCCCCTATGATCTATCTATTCCTCCCCTATGATCTATCTATTCCTCTCCCCTATGATCTATCTATTCCTCCTCCCTATGATCTATCTATTCCTCTCCCCTATGATCTATCTATTCCTCCCCCCCTATGATCTATCTATTCCTCTCCCCTATGATCTATCTATTCCTCTCCCCTATGATCTATCTATTCCTCCTACCCTATGATCTATCTATTCCTCCTCCCCTATGATCTATCTATTCCTCCCCCCCCTATGATCTATCTATTCCTCCCCTATGATCTATCTATTCCTCTCCCCTATGATCTATCTATTCCTCTCCCCTATGATCTATCTATTCCTCCCCTATGATCTATCTATTCCTCTCCCCTATGATCTATCTATTCCTCCTCCCCTATGATCTATCTATTCCTTTCCCCTATGATCTATCTATTCCTCTCCCCTATGATCTATCTATTCCTCTCCCCTATGATCTATCTATTCCTCCCCCCTATGATCTATCTATTCCTCCCCCTATGATCTATCTATTCCTCCCCTATGATCTATCTATTCCTCCTCCCCTATGATCTATCTATTCCTCCTCCCATATGATCTATCTATTCCTCCTCCCCTATGATCTATCTATTCCTCCTCCCCTATGATCTATCTATTCCTCCCCCCCCTATGATCTATCTATTCCTTTCCCCTATGATCTATCTATTCCTCTCCCGTATGATCTATCTATTCCTCCTCCCTATGATCTATCTATTCCTCCCCCCCCTATGATCTATCTATTCCTCTCCCCTATAATCTATCTATTCCTCTCCCCTATGATCTATATATTCCTCCTCCCCTATGATCTATTTATTCCTCTCCCCTATGATCTATCTATTCCTCCCCCCTATGATCTATATATTCCTTCCCCCTATGATCTATCTATTCCTCCCCCCTATGATCTATCTATTCCTCCTCCCCTATGATCTATCTATTCCTCTCCCCTATGATCTATCTATTCCTCTCCCATATGATCTATCTATTCCTCTCCCCTATGATCTATCTATTCCTCTCCCCTATGATCTATATATTCCTCTCCCCTATGATCTATCTATTCCTCCTCCCTATGATCTATCTATTCCTCCCCCCCTATGATCTATCTATTCCTCCTCCTCTATGATCTATCTATTCCTCCCCCCTATGATCTATATATTCTTCTCCCCTATGATCTATCTACTCCTCCCCTATGATCTATCTATTCATCTCCCCTATGATCTATCTACTCCTCCCCCCTATGATCTATCTATTCCTCTCCCCTATGATCTATCTATTCCTCCCCCCTATGATCTATCTATTCCTCCTCCCTATGATCTATCTATTCATCTCCCCTATGATCTATCTATTCCTCTCCCCTATGATCTATCTATTCCTCCTCCCCTATGATCTATCTATTCCTCCCCCCTATGATCTATCTATTCCTCCCCTATGATCTATCTACTCCTCCCCCCTATGATCTATCTATTCCTCTCCCCTATGATCTATCTATTCCTCCTCCCTATGATCTATCTATTCCTCCCCCTATGATCTATCTATTCCTCCCCTATGATCTATCTATTCCTCTCCCCTATGATCTATCTATTCCTCCTCCCCTATGATATATCTATTCCTCCTCCCCTATGATCTATCTATTCCTCCCCCTATGATCTATCTATTCCTCCCCTATGATCTATCTATTCCTCTCCCCTATGATCTATCTATTCCTCCCCCCTATGATCTATCTATTCCTCCTCCCCTATGATCTATCTATTCCTCTCCCCTATGATCTATCTATTCCTCCTCCCCTATGATCTATCTATTCCTCCCCCTATGATCTATCTATTCCTCCCCTATGATCTATCTATTCCTCTCCCCTATGATCTATCTATTCCTCCCCCCTATGATCTATCTATTCCTCTCCCCTATGATCTATCTATTCCTCCCCCCTATGATCTATCTATTCCTCTCCCCTATGATCTATCTATTCCTCCTCCCCTATGATCTATCTATTCCTCTCCCCCCTATGATCTATCTATTCCTCCTCCCCTATGATCTATCTATTCCTCTCCCCTATTATCTATCTATTCCTCTCCCCTATGATCTATCTATTCCTCTCCCCTATGATCTATCTACTCCTCCCCCCTATGATCTATCTATTCCTCTCCCCCATGATCTATCTATTCCTCCTCCCCTATGATCTATCTATTCCTCTCCCCTATTATCTATCTATTCCTCTCCCCTATGATCTATCTATTCCTCTCCCCTATGATCTATCTATTCCTCCTCCCCTATGATCTATCTATTCCTCCCCCCTATGATCTATCTATTCCTCTCCCCTATTATCTATCTATTCCTCTCCCCTATGATCTATCTATTCCTCTCCCCTATGATCTATCTATTCCTCTCCCCTATGATCTATCTATTCCTCTCCCCTATGATCTATCTATTCCTCCCCCCTATGATCTATCTATTCCTCCTCCCCTATGATCTATCTATTCCTCTCCCCTATGATCTATCTATTCCTCCTCCCCTATGATCTATCTATTCCTCCTCCCCTATGATCTATCTATTCCTCTCCCCTATGATCTATCTATTCCTCCTCCCCTATGATCTATATATTCCTCTCCCCTATGATCTATCTATTCCTCTCCCCTATAATCTATCTATTCCTCTCCCCTATGATCTATCTATTCCTCTCCCCTATGATCTATCTATTCCTCCCCCTATGATCTATCTATTCCTCCTCCCCTATGATCTATCTATTCCTCCCCTATGATCTATCTATTTCTCTCCCCTATGATCTATCTATTCCTCTCCCCTATGATCTATCTATTCCTCCTCCCCTATGATCTATCTATTTCTCTCCCCTATGATCTATCTATTCCTCCTCCCCCTATGATCTATCTATTCCTCCCCCTATGGTCTATCTATTCCTCTCCCCTATGATCTATCTATTCCTCCTCCCTATTATCTATCTATTCCTCTCCCCTATGATCTATCTATTCCTCTCCCCTATGATCTATCTATTCCTCTCCCCTATGATCTATCTATTCCTCCTCCCCTATGATCTATCTATTCCTCTCCCCTATGATCTATCTATTCCTCCTCCCCTATGATCTATCTATTCCTCCCCCCTATGATCTATCTATTCCTCCTCCCTATGATCTATCTATTCCTCCTCCCTATGATCTATCTATTCCTCTCCCCTATGATCTATCTATTCCTCTCCCCTATGATCTATCTATTCCTCCTCCCCTATGATCTATCTATTCCTCCCCCCTATGATCTATCTATTCCTCCCCTATGATCTATCTACTCCTCCCCCCTATGATCTATCTATTCCTCTCCCCTATGATCTATCTATTCCTCCTCCCTATGATCTATCTATTCCTCTCCCCTATGATACCCTATGATCTATCTATTCCTCCTCCCCTATGATCTATCTATTCCTCCTCCCCTATGATCTATCTATTCCTCCTCCCCCTATGATCTATCTATTCCTCCCCCTATGATCTATCTATTCCTCCCCTATGATCTATCTATTCCTCTCCCCTATGATCTATCTATTCCTCCTCCCCTATGATCTATCTATTCCTCCTCCCCTATGATCTATCTATTCCTCCCCCTATGATCTATCTATTCCTCCCCTATGATCTATCTATTCCTCCTCCCCTATGATCTATCTATTCCTCCTCCCCTATGATCTATCTATTCCTCCCCCTATGATCTATCTATTCCTCCTCCCCTATGATCTATCTATTCCTCTCCCCTATGATCTATCTATTCCTCCTCCCCTATGATCTATCTATTCCTCTCCCCTATGATCTATCTATTCCTCCTCCCCTATGATCTATCTATTCCTCCTCCCCTATGATCTATCTATTCTCCTCCCTATGATCTATCTATTCCTCTCCCCTATGATCTATCTATTCCTCTCCCCTATGATCTATCTATTCCTCTCCCCTATGATCTATCTATTCCTCTCCCCTATGATCTATCTATTCCTCTCCCCTATGATCTATCTATTCCTCCTCCCCTATGATCTATCTATTCCTCCCCCCTATGATCTATCTATTCCTCTCCCTATGATCTATCTATTCCTCCTCCCTATGATCTATCTATTCCTCTCCCCTATGATCTATCTATTCCTCTCCCCCTATGATCTATCTATTCCTCCTCCCCTATGATCTATCTATTCCTCCCCCCTATGATCTATCTATTCTCTCCCCTATGATCTATCTACTCCTCCCCCTATGATCTATCTATTCCTCTCCCCTATGATCTATCTATTCCTCCTCCCTATGATCTATCTATTCCTCTCCCCTATGATCTATCTATTCCTCCTCCCCTATGATCTATCTATTCCTCCTCCCCTATGATCTATCTATTCCTCCTCCCCTATGATCTATCTATTCCTCCTCCCCTATGATCTATCTATTCCTCCCCCTATGATCTATCTATTCCTCCCCCTATGATCTATCTATTCCTCTCCCCTATGATCTATCTATTCCTCCCCCTATGATCTATCTATTCCTCCCCTATGATCTATCTATTCCTCCTCCCCTATGATCTATCTATTCCTCTCCCCTATGATCTATCTATTCCTCCTCCCCTATGATCTATCTATTCCTCCCCCTATGATCTATCTATTCCTCTCCCCTATGATCTATCTATTCCTCTCCCCTATGATCTATCTATTCCTCCTCCCCTATGATCTATCTATTCCTCCCCCCTATGATCTATCTATTCCTCCTCCCCTATGATCTATCTATTCCTCTCCCCTATGATCTATCTATTCCTCCCCCCTATGATCTATCTATTCCTCCTCCCCTATGATCTATCTATTCCTCCTCCCCTATGATCTATCTATTCCTCTCCCCTATGATCTATCTATTCCTCCTCCCCTATGATCTATCTATTCCTCCCCCTATGATCTATCTATTCCTCCTCCCCTATGATCTATCTATTCCTCTCCCCTATGATCTATCTATTCCTCTCCCCCTATGATCTATCTATTCCTCCTCCCCTATGATCTATCTATTCCTCCTCCCTATGATCTATCTATTCCTCTCCCCTATTATCTATCTATTCCTCCCCCTATGATCTATCTATTCCTCTCCCCTATGATCTATCTATTCCTCTCCCCTATGATCTATCTATTCCTCTCCCCTATGATCTATCTATTCCTCCTCCCCTATGATCTATCTATTCCTCTCCCCTATGATCTATCTATTCCTCCCCCCTATGATCTATCTATTCCTCCTCCCCTATGATCTATCTATTCCTCTCCCCTATGATCTATCTATTCTCTCCCCCTATGATCTATCTACTCCTCCTCCCCTATGATCTATCTATTCCTCCCCCTATGATCTATCTATTCCTCCTCCCTATGATCTATCTATTCCTCTCCCCTATGATCTATCTATTCCTCTCCCCCTATGATCTATCTATTCATCTCCCCTATGATCTATCTATTCCTCCTCCCCTATGATCTATCTATTCCTCCTCCCTATGATCTATCTATTCCTCCTCCCCTATGATCTATCTATTCCTCCTCCCCTATGATCTATCTATTCCTCTCCCTATGATCTATCTATTCCTCTCCCCTATGATCTATCTATTCCTCTCCCCTATGATCTATCTATTCCTCCTCCCTATGATCTATCTATTCCTCCCCCCTATGATCTATCTATTCCTCTCCCCCTATGATCTATCTATTCCTCCTCCCCTATGATCTATCTATTCTCCTCCCCCTATGATCTATCTATTCCTCTCCCCTATGATCTATCTATTCCTCCTCCCCTATTATCTATCTATTCCTCTCCCCTATGATCTATCTATTCCTCTCCCCTATGATCTATCTATTCCTCTCCCCTATGATCTATCTATTCCTCTCCCCTATGATCTATCTATTCCTCCTCCTCCTATGATCTATCTATTCCTCCTCCCCTATGATCTATCTATTCCTCTCCCCTATGATCTATCTATTCCTCTCCCTATGATCTATCTATTCCTCCTCCCCTATGATCTATCTATTCCTCCTCCCCCTATGATCTATCTATTCCTCTCCCCTATGATCTATCTATTCCTCCCCCTATGATCTATCTATTCCTCCTCCCCTATGATCTATCTATTCCTCTCCCCCTATGATCTATCTATTCCTCTCCCTATGATCTATCTATTCTCTCCCCTATGATCTATCTATTCCTCTCCCCTATGATCTATCTATTCCTCTCCCCTATGATCTATCTATTCCTCTCCCCTATGATCTATCTATTCCTCTCCCCTATGATCTATCTATTCCTCCTCCCCTATGATCTATCTATTCCTCTCCCCTATGATCTATCTATTCCTCCTCCCCTATGATCTATCTATTCCTCTCCCCTATGATCTATCTATTCCTCTCCCCTATGATCTATCTATTCCTCCCCTATGATCTATCTATTCCTCTCCCTATGATCTATCTATTCCTCTCCCCTATGATCTATCTATTCCTCTCCCCTATGATCTATCTATTCCTCTCCCCTATGATCTATCTATTCCTCTCCCCTATGATCTATCTATTCCTCTCCCCTATGATCTATCTATTCCTCTCCCCTATGATCTATCTATTCCTCTCCCCTATGATCTATCTATTCCTCTCCCTATGATCTATCTATTCCTCCCCCTATGATCTATCTATTCCTCTCCCTATGATCTATCTATTCCTCTCCCCTATGATCTATCTATTCCTCTCCCCTATGATCTATCTATTCCTCTCCCCTATGATCTATCTATTCCTCCCCCCTATGATCTATCTATTCCTCCTCCCCTATGATCTATCTATTCCTCTCCCCTATGATCTATCTATTCCTCCTCCCCTATGATCTATCTATTCCTCCTCCCCTATGATCTATCTATTCCTCTCCCCTATGATCTATCTATTCCTCCTCCCCTATGATCTATCTATTCCTCTCCCCTATGATCTATCTATTCCTCTCCCCTATGATCTATCTATTCCTCTCCCCTATGATCTATCTATTCCTCTCCCCTATGATCTATCTATTCCTCTCCCCTATGATCTATCTATTCCTCCTCCCCTATGATCTATCTATTCCTCTCCCCTATGATCTATCTATTCCTCTCCCCTATAATCTATCTATTCCTCTCCCCTATGATCTATCTATTCCTCTCCCCTATGATCTATCTATTCCTCTCTCCTATGATCTATCTATTCCTCCCCTATGATCTATCTATTCCTCCCCTATGATCTATCTATTTCTCTCCCCTATGATCTATCTATTCCTCTCCCCTATGATCTATATATTCCTCTCCCCTATGATCTATCTATTCCTCCTCCCCTATGATCTATCTATTCCTCCTCCCTATGATCTATCTATTCCTCCTCCCCTATGATCTATCTATTCCTCTCCCCTATGATCTATCTATTCCTCTCCCCTATGATCTATCTATTCCTCTCCCCTATGATCTATCTATTCCTCCTCCCCTATGATCTATCTATTTCTCTCCCCTATGATCTATCTATTCCTCCTCCCCCTATGATCTATCTATTCCTCCCCCCTATGATCTATCTATTCCTCCTCCCTATTATCTATCTATTCCTCTCCCCTATGATCTATCTATTCCTCTCCCCTATGATCTATCTATTCCTCTCCCCTATGATCTATCTATTCCTCCCCCCTATGATCTATCTATTCCTCCCCCCTATGATCTATCTATTCCTCCTCCCTATGATCTATCTACTCCTCTCCCCTATGATCTATCTATTCCTCCTCCCTATGATCTATCTATTCCTCCCCCCTATGATCTATCTATTCCTCTCCCCTATGATCTATCTATTCCTCTCCCCTATGATCTATCTATTCCTCCTCCCCTATGATCTATCTACTCCTCTCCCCTATGATCTATCTATTCCTCTCCCCTATGATCTATCTATTCCTCTCCCCTATGATCTATCTATTCCTCTCCCATATGATCTATCTATTCCTCCTCCCTATGATCTATCTATTCCTCCTTCCCTATGATCTATCTATTCCTCTCCCCTATGATCTATCTATTCCTCCTCCCCTATGATCTATCTATTCCTCTCCCCTATGATCTATCTATTCCTCCTCCCTATGATCTATCTATTCCTCCCCCCTATGATATATCTATTCCTCTCCCCTATGATCTATCTATTCCTCTCCCCTATTATCTATCTATTCCTCTCCCCTATGATCTATCTATTCCTCTCCCCTATGATCTATCTATTCCTCCTCCCCTATGATCTATCTATTCCTCCCCTATGATCTATCTATTCCTCCTCCCTATGATCTATCTATTCCTCCCCCTATGATCTATCTATTCCTCTCCCCTATGATCTATCTATTCCTCCCCCTATGATCTATCTATTACTCCCCCTATGATCTATCTATTCCTCTCCCCTATGATCTATCTATTCCTCTCCCCAATGATCTATCTATTCCTCTCCCCTATGATCTATCTATTCCTCTCCCCTATGATCTATCTATTCCTCCTCCCCTATGATCTATCTATTCCTCCCCTATGATCTATCTATTCCTCCTCCCCTATGATCTATCTATTCCTCCTCCCCTATGATCTATCTATTCCTCTCCCCTATGATCTATCTATTCCTCCCCCCTATTATCTATCTATTCCTCCCCTATGATCTATCTATTCCTCCTCCCCTATGATCTATCTATTCCTCTCCCCTATGATCTATCTATTCCTCTCCCCTATTATCTATCTATTCCTCCCCTATGATCTATCTATTCCTCCTCCCCTATGATCTATCTATTCCTCTCCCCTATTATCTATCTATTCCTCTCCCCTATGATCTATCTATTTCTCTCCCCTATGATCTATCTATTCCTCTCCCCTATGATCTATCTATTCCTCCCCCCTATGATCTATCTATTTCTCTCCCCTATGATCTATCTATTCCTCTCCCCAATGATCTATCTATTCCTCTCCCCTATGATCTATCTATTCCTCCTCCCCTATGATCTATCTATTCCTCTCCCCTATGATCTATCTATTCCTCCCCCTATGATCTATTTATTCCTCTCCCCTATGATCTATCTATTCCTCCCCCTATGATCTATTTATTCCTCTCCCCTATGATCTATCTATTCCTCTCCCCTATTATCTATCTATTCCTCTCCCCTATGATCTATCTACTCCTCCTCCCCTATGATCTATCTATTCCTCTCCCCTATGATCTATCTACTCCTCTCCCCTATGATCTATCTATTCCTCCTCCCCTATGATCTATCTATTCCTCTCCCCTATGATCTATCTATTCCTCCTCCCCTATGATCTATCTATTCTTCCTCCCCTATGATCTATCTA
The DNA here is from genome assembly GCA_037306005.1 of Rhinophrynus dorsalis. Classification (NCBI taxonomy): domain Eukaryota; kingdom Metazoa; phylum Chordata; class Amphibia; order Anura; family Rhinophrynidae; genus Rhinophrynus; species Rhinophrynus dorsalis. Next base: position 9,596 of record JBBDGT010000179.1, on the reverse strand, counting down.
TTCCTCCTGCCTATGATCTATCTATTCCTCCTGCCCTATGATCTATCTATTCCTCCTCCCTATGATCTATCTATTCCTCTCCCCTATGATCTATCTATTCCTCTCCCCTATGATCTATCTATTCCTCTCCCCTATTATCTATCTATTCCTCCTCCCCTATGATCTATCTATTCCTCTCCCCTATGATCTATCTATTCCTCTCCCCTATGATCTATCTATTCCTCTCCCCTATGATCTATCTATTCCTCCTCCCCTATGATCTATCTATTCCTCCTCCCTATGATCTATCTATTCCTCTCCCCTATGATCTATCTATTCCTCTCCCCTATGATCTATCTATTCCTCCCCCCTATGATCTATCTATTCCTCTCCCATATGATCTATCTATTCCTCCTCCCTATGATCTATCTATTCCTCCTCCCCAATGATCTATCTATTCCTCCCCTATGATCTATCTATTCCTCTCCCCTATGATCTATCTATTCCTCCTCCCCTATGATCTATCTATTCCTCTCCCCTATGATCTATCTATTCCTCCTCCCTATGATCTATCTATTCCTCCCCCCTATGATATATCTATTCCTCTCCCCTATGATCTATCTATTCCTCTCCCCTATTATCTATCTATTCCTCTCCCCTATGATCTATCTATTCCTCCTCCCCTATGATCTATCTATTCCTCTCCCCTATGATCTATCTATTCCTCTCCCCTATGATCTATCTATTCCTCCTCCCCTATGATCTATCTATTCCTCCCCTATGATCTATCTATTCCTCTCCCCTATGGTCTATCTATTCCTCCTCCCCTATGATCTATCTATTCCTCCCCTATGATCTATCTATTCCTCCTCCCTATGATCTATCTATTCCTCCCCCTATGATCTATCTATTCCTCTCCCCTATGATCTATCTATTCCTCCCCCCTATGATCTATCTATTCCTCCCCCTATGATCTATCTATTCCTCCTCCCCAATGATCTATCTATTCCTCCCCCCTATGATCTACCTATTCCTCCTCCCCTATGATCTACCTATTCCTCTCCCCTATGATCTATCTATTCCTCTCCCCAATGATCTATCTATTCCTCCCCCCTATGATCTATCTATTCCTCCCCCTATGATCTATCTGTTCCTCCCCCTATGATCTATCTATTCCTCTCCCCTATGATCTATCTATTCCTCTCCCCTATGATCTATCTATTCCTCCTCCCCTATGATCTATCTATTCCTCCCCCTATGATCTATCTATTCCTCCTCCCCTATGATCTATCTATTCCTCTCCCCTATGATCTATCTATTCCTCCCCCCTATTATCTATCTATTCCTCCCCTATGATCTATCTATTCCTCCTCCCCTATGATCTATCTATTCCTCTCCCCTATTATCTATCTATTCCTCTCCCCTATGATCTATCTATTCCTCTCCCCTATTATCTATCTATTCCTCTCCCCTATGATCTATCTATTCCTCTCCCCTATGATCTATCTATTCCTCTCCCCTATGATCTATCTATTTCTCTCCCCTATGATCTATCTATTCCTCTCCCCTATGATCTATCTATTCCTCCCCCCTATGATCTATCTATTTCTCTCCCCTATGATCTATCTATTCCTCTCCCCTATGATCTATCTATTCCTCTCCCCTATGATCTATCTATTCCTCCTCCCTATGATCTATCTATTCCTCCTCCCCTGTGATCTATCTATTCCTCCCCCTATGATCTATCTATTCCTCCCCCTATGATCTATCTATTCCTCTCCCCTATGATCTATCTATTCCTCTCCCCTATGATCTATCTATTCCTCTCCCCTATGATCTATCTATTCCTCCTCCTCTATGATCTATCTATTCCTCTCCCCTATGATCTATCTATTCCTCTCCCCTATGATCTATCTATTCCTCCTCCCCTATGATCTACCTATTCCTCCTCCCCTATGATCTATCTATTCCTCCTCCCCTATGATCTATCTATTCCTCTCCCCTATGATCTATCTTTTCCTCCTCCCTATGATCTATCTATTCCTCCTCCCCCTATGATCTATCTATTCCTCCTCCCTATTATCTATCTATTCCTCTCCCCTATGATCTATCTATTCCTCTCCCCTATGATCTATCTATTCCTCCCCCCTATGATTTATCTATTTCTCCCCTATGATCTATCTATTCCTCCCCTATGATCTATCTATTCCTCCCCCCTATGATTTATCTATTCCTCCCCTATGATCTATCTATTCCTCCCCTATGATCTATCTATTCCTCCCCTATGATCTATTTTTTCCTCCTCCCTATGATCTATCTATTCCTCCCCCTATGATCTATCTTTTCCTCCTCCCTATGATCTATCTATTCCTCTCCCCTATGATCTATCTATTCCTCCTCCCTATGATCTATCTATTCCTCTCCCCTATGATCTATCTATTCCTCCCCCTATGATCTATCTATTCCTCTCCCCTATGATCTATCTATTCCTCCCCCTATGATCTATCTATTTCTCTCCCCTATGATCTATCTATTCCTCCCCGTATGATCTATCTATTCCTCCCCCTATGATCTATCTATTCCTCTCCCCTATGATCTATCTATTCCTCCCCCTATGATCTATCTATTTCTCTCCCCTATGATCTATCTATTCCTCCCCTATGATCTATCTATTCCTCCCCTATGACCTATCTATTTCTCTCCCATATGATCTATCTATTCCTCCACCCCTATGATCTATCTGTTCCTCCCCTTATGATCTATTTGTCTCCCCTATGATCTATCTATTCCTCTCCCCTATGATCTATCTATTCCTCCCCCTATGATCTATCTATTTCTCTCCCCTATGATCTATCTATTCCTCTCCCATATGATCTATCTACTTCATAGAAACATAGAATCTGATAGCAGATAAGAACCATTTCGGCCCGTCTAGTCGCCCATTTTGCTACTGTAAAAACCTAAAACCTTATTTGGTCCTTGGGTCTTTTCTTATGTTAAGGACAGCCTTATGCCTATCCCATGCATACTTACATTCTGTCACTGATTTAACTTCTACCTCTTCTGCTGGTTGGCTATTCCACTTATCTACTACCCTCTAAGTGAAGTAAAACTTTCTTACATTACATCTAAACCTGTGTGCCTCTAGTTTTAGACTATGACCTCTTGTCCTAACATTTTTACTCCTGTGAAATGTATTTCCATCCTGCACTTTGTTGAATCCCTTCATGTATTTGATTGTGTATATCATATCCCCTCTCTCTCTTCTCTCCTCCGAGCTATACATGTTCAGATCCTTTAGTCTATCCTGATATTTCTTTTCCTGTAAACCACTAACCATTTTAGTAGCCCTTCTCTGAATTTTCTCTAGAGTATCTATATCCTTCTGGAGCTGGGGTCTCCTGTACTGTACACAATACTCTAGAGTATCTATATCCTTCTGGAGATGGGGTCTCCTGTACTGTACACAATACTCTAGAGTATCTATATCCTTCTGTAGATGGGGTCTCCGGTACTGTACACAATACTCTATAGTATCTATATCCTTCTGGAGATGGGGTCTCCGGTACTGTACACAACACTCTAGAGTTTCTATATCCCTTTGGAGATGGGGTCTCCAGTACTGTACACAATAGTCTATAGTATCTATATCCTTCTGGAGACGGGGTCTCCAGTACTGTACACAATACTCTAGAGTATCTATATCCTTCTGGAGAAGGGGTCTCCAGTACTGTACACAATACTCTATAGTATCTATATCCTTCTGGAGATGGGGTCTCCGGTACTGTACACAATACTCTATAGTATCTATATCCTTCTGGAGATGGGGTCTCCGGTACTGTACACAACACTCTAGAGTTTCTATATCCCTTTGGAGATGGGGTCTCCAGTACTGTACACAATAGTCTATAGTATCTATATCCTTCTGGAGACGGGGTCTCCAGTACTGTACACAATACTCTAGAGTATCTATATCCTTCTGGAGATGGGGTCTCCAGTACTGTACACAATACTCTAGAGTATCTATATCCTTCTGGAGATGGGGTCTCCAGTTCTGTTCACAATACTCTACAGTATCTATATCCTTCTGGAGAATGGGTCTCCGGTACTGTACACAATACTCTAGAGCAGGACTTATAATTTGAAGTCCTTTGCTTCTAGCCAGACCTGAAAAGATACTCGCTACTGCAAGCCAAAACATACCCACCAGGGGTGAATTTCTAGTCGCCAGGGCTAAATTTTCACTCGCCATTGGCTAGTGGTAAGTGGAAATTTTGAGCCCTGCTCTAGAGTATCTATATCCTTCTGGAGATGAGGTCTCCGGTACTGTACACAACACTCTGGAATATCTATATCCTTCTGGAGATGGGGTCTCCAGTACTGTACACAATATTCTATAGTATGTATATCCTTCTGGAAATGAGGTCTCCTTTACTGTACACAATACTCTATAGTATCTATATTCTTCTGGAGATGAGGTCTCCTTTACTGTACGCAATACTCTGTAGTATCTATATCCTTCTAGAGATGAGGTCTCCTTTACTGTACACAATACTCTATAGTATCTTTATCCTTCAGGAGATGGGGTCTTCGGTAATGTATGCAATACTCTAGAGTATCTATATCCTTCTGGAGATGGGGTCTCCTGTACTGTACACAGTACTCTAGAGTATCTATATCCTTCTGGAGATGGGGTCTCCGGTACTGTACACAATACTCTATAGTATCTATATCCTTCTGGATATGGGGTCTCCGGTACTGTACGCAATACTCTAGAGTATCTATATCCTTCTGGAGATGAGGTCTTCAGTACAATACGCAATACTCGTACTGTACACAGTACTCTAGAGTATCTATATCCTTCTGGAGATGGGATCTCCGGTACTGTACACACTACTCTATAGTATCTATATCCTTCTGGAGATGGGATCTCCGGTACTGTATGCAATACTCTATAGTATCTTTAGCCTTCTGGAGATGGGGTCTCTAGTATTGTACACAATACTCTAGAGTATCTATATCCTTCTGGAGATGGGGTCTCCGGTACTGTACACAATACTCTATAGTATCTATATCCTTCTGGAGATGGGGTCTCCGGTACCGTACACAATACTCTACAGTATCTATATCCTTCTGGAGATGGGGTCTCCTGTACTGTACACAATACTCTAGAGTATCTGTATCCTTCTGGAGATGGGGTCTCCTGTACCGTACACAATACTCTATAGTAACTATATCCTTCTGGAGATGGGGTCTCCGGTACTGTACACAATGCTCTAGAGTATCTCTATCCTTCTGGAGATGGGGTCTCCGGTACTGTACACAATACTCTATAGTATCTATATCCTTCTGGAGATGGGGTCTCCTGTACTGTACACAATACTCTATAGTATCTATATCCTTCTGGAGATGGGGTCTCCTGTACTGTACACAATACTCTAGAGTATCTTTATCCTTCTGGAGATGGGGTCTCCGGTACTGTACACAATGCTCTAGAGTATCTCTATCCTTCTGGAGATGGGGTCTGCAGTACTGTACACAATACTCTATAGTATCTATATCCTTCTGGAGATGGGGTCTCCGGTACTGTACACAATACTCTAGAGTATCTATATCCTTCTGGAGATGGGGTCTCCTGTACTGTACACAATACTCTATAGTATCTATATCCTTCTGGAGATGGGGTCTCCGGTACTGTACACAATACTCTAGAGTATCTATATCCTTCTGGAGATGGGGTCTCCTGTACCGTACACAATACTCTAGGATATCTATATCATTCTGGAGATGGGGTCTCCGGTACTGTACACAATGCTCTAGAGTATCTCTATCCTTCTGGAGATGGGGTCTCCGGTACTGTACACAATACTCTATAGTATCTATATCCTTCTGGAGATGGGGTCTCCGGTACTGTACACAATACTCTAGAGTATCTCTGTTCTTCTGGAGATGGGGGTCTCCTGTACCGTACACAATACTCTGTAGTATCTGTATCCTTCTGGAGATGGGGTCTCCGGTACTGTACACAATACTCTAGAGTATCTCTATCCTTCTGGAGATGGGTCGTCCGGTACTGTACACAATACTCTAGAGTATCTCTATTCTTCTGAAGATGGGGTCTCCTGTACCGTACACAATACACTGTAGTATCTGTATCCTTCTGGAGATGGGGTCTCCGGTACTGTACACAATACTCTAGAGTATCTCTATCCTTCTGGAGATGCTGTCTCCTGTACTGTACACAATACTCTAGAGTATCTCTATCCTTCTGGAAATGAGGTCTCCAGTACTGTACACAATACTCTATAGTATCTATATCCTTCTGGAGATGAGGTCTCCGGTACTGTACACAATACTGTAGAGTATCTCTATCCTTCTGGAGATGGGGTCTCCAGTACTGTACACAATACTGTAGAGTATCTATATCCTTCTGGAGATGGGGTCTTCAGTACTGTACACAATACTCTAGGTCTCCAGTACTGTACACAATACTCTAGGTCTCCAGTACTGTACACAATGCTCTAGGTCTCCAGTACGGTACACAATAGTCTAGGTCTCCAGTACTGTACACAATACTCTAGATCTCCAGTACTGTACACAATACTCTAGGTCTCCAGTACGGTACACAATAGTCTAGATCTCCAGTACTGTACACAATACTCTAGATCTCCAGTACTGTACACAATACTCTAGGTCTCCAGTACTGTACACAATGCTCTAGGTCTCCAGTACAGGACACAATACTCTAGGTCTCCAGTACTGTACACAATACTCTGGGTCTCCAGTACAGGACACAATACTCTAGGTCTCCGGTACTGTACACAATACTCTAGGTCTCCAGTACTGTACACAATACTCTAGGTCTCCAGTACTGTACACAATACTCTAGATCTCCAGTACTGTACACAATACTCTAGGTGAGGTCTAACTAGAGATCTGTAGAGTGACATGACCACTTCCCTTTTTCTGCTACTAATGCCCCTAGCTATACAACCAGCACCCTGCTTACATTCCCACCGCTTTATTACATTGCCTGCCTACCTTTATGTCATTAGAAACCATTACTCCCAAATCCCTTTCCTCTGTTGTCTCTGACAGTACAGTACACTTAATGGTATATTTTTCCTTTGGATTCGTCCCAAGTGCATTATTTTACATTTATCAACGTTAAACGGCATCTATTCCTCTCTTATTCTCCCCATTTCCTCACCCCTCCTCTTGTTTCTCTCCCTCGTCCCATCTCTTATCTCACCCTCTCCATAGTTCCCCTTTCCTCTCCCCTTCATGTCTCTTCCTCTCCCCTTCATGTCTCTTCCGCTCCCCTTCATGTCTCTTCCGCTCCCCTTCATGTCTCTTCCGCTCTCTCCCCCTCTCTCCTTCTCTCTCTCTCTCCCTGTGTCTCTAATACTCTCCCTGCCTCCCTCTCTTTCTCATTCATTTTCTCCCTCTCATTCTGTCTGTCTGTCTCTCTGTCTGTCTCTCTCTCCATTTGGACTTCATTACGTTAACCTGGTGTAATGAGAACAGAACAGTAATTAATCAATGGCGAGTAAGGTAATTCTGTATTTGGGTCGGATTTTTAAAATCACTTCTTGCAGTAAAAAACACCAGCTCTTCCCCAGCAAACTCAGTATTCAGAAGATGTCCGGCACTAAACCAAACGCGGGCCGTGAAGAGGGTGAATTAAGAGCAGGTGAGGGACTCGGGATTTGGAATCATAAACCAGTGATTCTGTAGCACATGGTCCAACTCTGCTGATCTTCTTATAATTCACTCTGATCTGTAGAGAAGGCGAAAGTGCTAAAAGTTATTGCACCTCGCTGTAGGACCCGACACGTGGAATTCCAGTGGACAGTAAAGAGTTCGCAGTAAGTCAGAAATTTATGGGAGAGACTTCAGGGCCCTGTGCACGCATTCCTTCAATACTGTATTATAAAATAGATTTCATTGTACCACAGCGGCTGCCTTTCTATTGGATTATATAGTGGGCCCCGGAGTCTGCATTTCAACTGATGGAACAACATATTATTATTATTAATCTGGGTCAGCAAAGAGATGTAAAAATACCTGAAACTCCTCAAAATAATTCTTCAATACTGCGTGATTGAGGCCATGTGCGCAAAGTCAAAAGTGGAACAAATTCTGATGCAAACTGACATCCCCAAATATTCCTCCAATTCCGATGGATTTAAAATGTGGTTTTAACCCATTGAATTCTAGAGGTTTCCAACACTACTAGAGCATATGATCACATTAGTACATACCAGCACACACTCCTCCAGCGTCTGCACTGCAGGGTATGTAGTAGAGCGTATGATCACATTAGTACATACCAGCACACACTCCTCCAGCGCCTGTACTGCAGGTATGTACTAGAGCGTATGATCACATTAGTACATACCGACACACACACTCCTCCAGCATCTGCACTGCAGGGTATGTACTAGAGCTTATGATCACATTAGTACATACCAACACACACTCCTCCAGCGTCTGCACTGCAGGGTATGTACTAGAGCGTATGATCACATTAGTACATACCGACACACACTCCTCCAGCGTCTGCACTGCAGGGTATGTACTAGACCATATGATCACATTAGTACATACCGACACACACTCCTCCAGCGTCTACACTGCAGGGTATGTACTAGAGCGTATGATCACATTAGTACATACCCACACACACTCCTCCAGCGGCTGCACTGCAGGGTATGTACTAGATGGTATGATCACATTAGTACATACCGACACACACACTCCTCCAGCGTCTGCACTGCAGGGTATGTACTAGAGCGTATGATCACATTAGTACATACCAACACACACACACTCCTCCAGCGGCTGCACTGCAGGGTATGTACTAGAGGGTATGATCACATTAGTACATACCGACACACACACTCCTCCAGCGTCTGCACTGCAGGGTATGTACTAGAGCGTATGATCACATTAGTACATACCAACACACACACACTCCTCCAGCGTCTGCACTGCAGGGTATGTACTAGAGCGTATGATCACATTAGTAGATACCGGTACACACACTCCTCCAGCGCCTGCACTGCAGGGTATGTACTAGAGCGTATGATCACATTAGTAGATACCGGTACACACACTCCTCCAGCGCCTGCACTGCAGGATATGTACTAGAGCGTATGATCACATTAGTAGATACCGGTACACACACTCCTCCAGCGTCTGCACTGCAGGGTATGTACTAGAGCGTATGATCACATTAGTACATACCGACACACACTCCTCCAGCGTCTGCACAGCAGGGTATGTACTAGAGCGTATGATCACATTAGTGCATACCGACACACACTCCTCCAGCGTCTGCACTGCAGGGTGTGTACTAGAGCGTATGATCACATTAGCACATGACCCACACACACTCCTCCAGCGCCTGCACTGCAGGGTATGTACTAGAGTGTATGATCACATTAGTACATACCGACACACACTCCTCCAGCGCCTGCACTGCAGGGGTGTGTACTAGAGCGTATGATCACATTAGTACATACCGACACACACTACTCCAGTGCCTGCACTGCAGGTATGTACTAGAGCGTATGATCACATTAGTACATACCGGCACACACACCTCCAGTCTA
>JBBDGT010000207.1:0-39047 GCA_037306005.1 Rhinophrynus dorsalis | reverse complement strand
CACCACTCCTCCCACTACTCCTCTCCTGCACAGCACCACTCCTCCCACTACTCCTCTCCTGCACAGCACCACTCCTCTACTACTCCTCCCCTGCACAGCACCACTCCTACCACTACTCCTCCCTGCACAGCACCACTCCTCCCATTACTCCTCTCCTGCACAGCACCACTCCTCCACTACTCCTCCCTGCACAGTACCACTCCTCCCATTACTCCTCTCCTGCACAGCACCACTCTTCCCACTACTCCTCCCCTGCACAGCACCACTCCTCCCCTGCACAGCACCACTCCTCCATTACTCCTCTCCTGCACAGCACCACTCCTCCCATTACTCCTCTCCTGCACAGCACCACTCCTCCCACTACTCCTCTCCTGCACAGCACCACTCTTCCCACTACTCCTCCCCTGCACAGCACCACTCCTCCCCTGCACAGCACCACTCCTCCCATTACTCCTCTCCTGCACAGCACCACTCCTCCCATTACTCCTCTCCTGCACAGCACCACTCCTCCCACTACTCCTCTCCTGCACAGCACCACTCCTCCCACTACTCCTCTCCTGCACAGCACCACTCCTCCTACTACTCCTTCCCTGCAAAGCACCACTTCTCCCACTACCCCAACTCTGCAAAGCAGCGCTCCTTCCACTACAGAGAACGACACCTCCACCACCCCTCTCCTGCACAGCACCACTCCTCCCACTACTCCTCTCCTGCACAGCACCACTCCTCCTCTCCTGCACAGCACCACTCCTCCCACTACTCCTCCCTGCACAGCACCACTCCTCCCACTACTCCTCCCTGCACAGCACCACTCCTCCCACTACTCCTCTCCTGCACAGCACCACTCCTCCCACTACTCCTCTCCTGCAGAGCACCACTCCTCCCACTACTCCTCTCCTGCACAGCACCACTCCTCCCACTACTCCCCTGCACAGCACCACTCCTCCCACTACTCCTCTCCTGCACAGCACCACTCCTCCCACTACTCCTCTCCTGCACAGCACCACTCCTCCCACTACTCCTCTCCTGCACAGCACCACTCCTCACACTACTTCTCCCTGCACAGCACCACTCCTCCCACTACCCCTCTCCTGCACAGCACCACTCCTCCCACTACTCCTCTCCTGCACAGCACCACTCCTCCCACTACTCCTCTCCTGCACAGCACCACTCCTCCCACTACTCCTCTCCTGCACAGCACACCACTCCTCCCACTACTCCTCTCCTGCACAGCACCACTCCTCCCACTACTCCTCCCCTGCACAGCACCACTCCTCCCACTACTCCTCCCCTGCACAGCACCACTCCTCCCACTACTCCTCCCCTGCACAGCACCACTCCTCCCACTACTCCTCTCCTGCACAGCACCACTCTTCCCACTACTCCTCCCCTGCACAGCACCACTCCTCCCCTGCACAGCACCACTCCTCCCACTACTCCTCTCCTGCACAGCACCACTCCTCCCATTACTCCTCTCCTGCACAGCACCACTCCTCCCATTACTCCTCTCCTGCACAGCACCACTCCTCCCACTACTCCTCTCCTGCACAGCACCACTCCTCCCACTACTCCTCTCCTGCACAGCACCACTCCTACCACTACTCCTCCCCTGCACAGCACCACTCCTCCCATTACTCCTCTCCTGCACAGCACCACTCCTCCTACTACTCCTCCCTGCACAGCACCACTCCTACCACTACTCCTCCCCTGCACAGCACCACTCCTCCCACTACTCCTCCCCTGCACAGCACCACTCCTCCCACTACTCCTCTCCTGCACAGCACCACTCTTCCCACTACTCCTCCCCTGCACAGCACCACTCCTCCCTGCACAGCACCACTCCTCCCATTACTCCTCTCCTGCACAGCACCACTCCTCCCATTACTCCTCTCCTGCACAGCACCACTCCTCCCACTACTCCTCTCCTGCACAGCACCACTCCTCCCACTACTCCTCTCCTGCACAGCACCACTCCTCCTACTACTCCTCCCCTGCACAGCACCACTCCTACCACTACTCCTCCCCTGCACAGCACCACTCTCCCATTACTCCTCTCCTGCACAGCACCACTCCTCCCACTACTCCTCCCCTGCACAGTACCACTCCTCCCATTACTCCTCTCCTGCACAGCACCACTCTTCCCACTACTCCTCCCCTGCACAGCACCACTCCTCCCCTGCACAGCACCACTCCTCCCATTACTCCTCTCCTGCACAGCACCACTCCTCCCATTACTCCTCTCCTGCACAGCACCACTCCTCCCACTACTCCTCTCCTGCACAGCACCACTCTTCCCACTACTCCTCCCCTGCACAGCACCACTCCTCCCCTGCACAGCACCACTCCTCCCATTACTCCTCTCCTGCACAGCACCACTCCTCCCATTACTCCTCTCCTGCACAGCACCACTCCTCCCACTACTCCTCTCCTGCACAGCACCACTCCTCCCACTACTCCTCTCCTGCACAGCACCACTCCTCCTACTACTCCTCCCCTGCACAGCACCACTCCTACCACTACTCCTCCCCTGCACAGCACCACTCCTCCCATTACTCCTCTCCTGCACAGCACCACTCCTCCCATTACTCCTCTCCTGCACAGCACCACTCCTCCCACTACTCCTCTCCTGCACAGCACCACTCCTCCCACTACTCCTCTCCTGCACAGCACCACTCCTCCTACTACTCCTCCCCTGCACAGCACCACTCCTACCACTACTCCTCCCTGCACAGCACCACTCCTCCCATTACTCCTCTCCTGCACAGCACCACTCCTCCCACTACTCCTCTCCTGCACAGCACCACTCCTCCCACTACTCCTCTCCTGCACAGCACCACTCCTCCCATTACTCCTCTCCTGCACAGCACCACTCCTCCCACTACTCCTCTCCTGCACAGTACCACTCCTCCCACTACTCCTCCCCTGCACAGCACCACTCCTACCACTACTCCTCCCTGCACAGCACCACTCCTCCCACTCCTCCTCTCCTGCACAGCACCACTCCTCCTACTACTCCTCCCCTGCACAGCACCACTCCTCCCATTACTCCTCTCCTGCACAGCACCACTCCTCCCATTACTCCTCTCCTGCACAGCACCACTCCTCCCACTACTCCTCTCCTGCACAGCACCACTCTCCCACTACTCCTCCCCTGCACAGCCCCACTCCTCCCACTACTCCTCTCCTGCACAGCACCACTCCTCCCACTACTCCTCTCCTGCACAGCACCACTCCTCCCACTACTCCTCTCCTGCACAGTACCACTCCTCCCACTACTCCTCCCCTGCACAGCACCACTCCTACCACTACTCCTCCCCTGCACAGCACCACTCCTCCCACTCCTCCTCTCCTGCACAGCACCACTCCTCCTACTACTCCTCCCTGCACAGCACCACTCCTCCCACTACTCCTCTCCTGCACAGCACCACTCCTCCCACTACTCCTCCCCTGCACAGCACCACTCCTCCCACTACTCCTCCCCTGCACAGCACCACTCCTCCCCTGCACAGCACCACTCCTCCCATTACTCCTCTCCTGCACAGCACCACTCCTCCCACTACTCCTCTCCTGCACAGCACCACTCCTCCCACTACCCCTCTCCTGCACAGCACCACTCCTCCCACTACTCCTCTCCTGCACAGCACCACTCCTCCCACTACTCCTCTCCTGCACAGCACCACTCCTCCCACTACTCCTCTCCTGCACAGCACCACTCCTCCCACTACTCCTCTCCTGCACAGCACCACTCCTCCCACTACTCCTCTCCTGCACAGCACCACTCCTCCCACTACTCCTCTCCTGCACAGCACCACTCCTCCTACTACTCCTCTCCTGCACAGCACCACTCCTCCCACTACTCCTCTCCTGCACAGCACCACTCCTCCACTACTCCTCTCCTGCACAGCACCACTCCTCCCACTACTCCTCCCCTGCACAGCACCACTCCTCCACTACTCCTCCCCTGCACAGCACCACTCCTCCTACTACTCCTCTCCTGCACAGCACCACTCCTCCCACTACTCCTCTCCTGCACAGCACCACTCCTCCCACTACCCCTCTCCTGCACAGCACCACTCCTCCCACTACTCCTCTCCTGCACAGCACCACTCCTCCACTACTCCTCTTCTGCAGAGCACAACCTCACCCACTACCACTCCCCTGCACAGCACCACTCCTCCCACTACTCCTCTCCTGCACAGCACCACTCCTCCCACTACTCCTCTCCTGCACAGCACCACTCCTCCCACTACTCCTCCCCTGCACAGCACCACTCCTCCCACTACTCCTCTCCTGCACAGCACCACTCCTCCCACTACTCCTCTTCTGCACAGCACCACTCCTCCCACTACTCCTCTCCTGCACAGAACCACTCCTCCCACTACTCCTCTCCTGCACAGCACCACTCCTCCCACTACTCCTCCCCTGCACAGCACCACTCCTCCCACTACTCCTCTCCTGCACAGCACCACTCCTCCCATTACTCCTCTCCTGCACAGCACCATCCTCCCACTACTCCTCCCCTGCACAGCACCACTCCTCCCACTACTCCTCTCCTGCACAGCACCACTCCTCCCATTACTCCTCTCCTGCACAGCACCACTCCTCCTACTACTCCTCCCCTGCACAGTACCACTCCTCCCACTACTCCTCCCCTTCACAGCACCACTCCTCCCACTACTCCTCTCCTGCACAGCACCACTCCTCCTACTACTCCTCCCCTGCACAGCACCACTCCTCCCACTACTCCTCTCCTGCACAGCACCACTCCTCCACTACTCCTCTCCTGCACAGCACCACTCCTCCCACTACTCCTCTCCTGCACAGCACCACTCCTCCCACTACTCCTCTCCTGCACAGCACCACTCCTCCCACTACTCCTCCCTGCACAGCACCACTCCTCCCACTACTCCTCTCCTGCACAGCACCACTCCTCCCACTACTCCTCTCCTGCACAGCACCACTCCTCCCACTACTCCTCTCCTGCACAGCCCCACTCCTCCTACTACTCCTCTCCTGCACAGCACCACTCCTCCCACTACTCCTCTCCTGCACAGCACCACTCCTCCCACTACTCCTCTCCTGCACAGCACCACTCCTCCTCCTACTCCTCTCCTGCACAGCACCACTCCTCCCACTACCCCTCTCCTGCACAGCACCACTCCTCCCACTACTCCTCTCCTGCACAGCACCACTCCTCACACTACTTCTCCCCTGCACAGCACCACTCCTCCCACTACCCCTCTCCTGCACAGCACCACTCCTCCCACTACTCCTCTCCTGCAGAGCACCACTCCTCCCACTACTCCTCTCCTGCACAGCACCACTCCTCCCACTACTCCTCTCCTGCACAGCACCACTCCTCCCACTACTCCTCTCCTGCACAGCACCACTCCTCCCACTACTCCTCTCCTGCACAGCACCACTCCTCCCACTACTCCTCTCCTGCACAGCACCACTCCTCCCACTACTCCTCTCCTGCACAGCACCACTCCTCCCACTACTCCTCTCCTGCACAGCACCACTCCTCCCACTACTCCTCTCCTGTACAGCACCACTCCTCCCACTCCTCCTCTCCTGCACAGTACCACTCCTCCCACTACCCCTCTCCTGCAGAGCACCACTCCTCACACTACTCCTCCCACTACTCCTCTCCTGCACAGCACCACTCCTCCCACTACTCCTCTCCTGCACAGCACCACTCCTCCTACTACTCCTCCCCTGCACAGCACCACTCCTCCCACTATTCCTCCCCTGCACAGCACCACTCCTCCCACTACTCCTCTTCTGCAGAGCACAACCTCACCCACTACCACTCCCCTGCACAGCACCACTCCTCCCACTACTCCTCTTCTGCAGAGCACAACCTCACCCACTACCACTCCCCTGCACAGCACCACTCCTCCCACTACTCCTCCCCTGCACAGCACCACTCCTCCCACTACCCCTCTCCTGCACAGCACCACTCCTCCCACTACTCCTCTCCTGCACAGCACCACTCTTCCCACTACTCCTCTCCTGCACAGCACCACTCCTCCCACTACTCCTCCCCTGCACAGCACCACTCCTCCCACTACTCCTCTCCTGCACAGCACCACTCCTCCCACTACTCCTCTTCTGCAGAGCACAACCTCACCCACTACCACTCCCCTGCACAGCACCACTCCTCCCACTACTCCTCTCCTGCACAGCACCACTCCTCCCACTACTCCTCTTCTGCACAGCACCACTCCTCCCACTACTCCTCTTCTGCACAGCACCACTCCTCCCACTACTCCTCTCCTGCACAGCACCACTCCTCCCACTACTCCTCTTCTGCACAGCACCACTCCTCCCATTACTCCTCTCCTGCACAGCACCACTCCTCCCACTACTCCTCTCCTGCACAGCACCACACCTCCCACTACTCCTCTCCTGCACAGCACCACTCCTCCCACTACTCCTCTCCTGCAGAGCACAACCTCACCCACTACCACTCCCCTGCACAGCACCACTCCTCCCACTACTCCTCTCCTGCACAGCACCACTCCTCCCACTACTCCTCTTCTGCACAGCACCACTCCTCCCACTACTCCTCTTCTGCACAGCACCACTCCTCCCACTACTCCTCTCCTGCACAGCACCACTCCTCCCACTACTCCTCTTCTGCACAGCACCACTCCTTCCACTACTCCTCTCCTGCACAGCACCACTCCTCCCACTACTCCTCTCCTGCACAGCACCACTCCTCACACTACTCCTCCCCTGCACAGCACCACTCCTCCCACTACTCCTCCCCTGCACAGCACCACTCCTCCCACTACCCCTCTCCTGCACAGCACCACTCCTCCCACTATTCCTCCCCTGCACAGCACCACTCCTCCCACTACTCCTCCCCTGCACAGCACCACTCCTCCCACTACCCCTCTCCTGCACAGCACCACTCCTCCCACTATTCCTCCCCTGCACAGCACCACTCCTCCCACTACTCCTCCCCTGCACAGCACCACTCCTCCCACTACTCCTCCCCTGCACAGCACCACTCCTCCCACTACTCCTCTCCTGCACAGCACCACTCCTCCCACTACTCCTCTCCTGCACAGCACCACTCCTCCCACTACTCCTCCCCTGCACAGCACCACACCTCCCACTACTCCTCCCCTGCACAGCACCACTCCTCCCACTATTCCTCTCTTGCAGAGCACCACTCCTACCACTACTCCTCTCCTGCACAGCACCACTCCTCCCACTACTCCTCTCCTGCACAGCACCACTCCTCCTACTACTCCTCCCCTGCACAGCACCACACCTCCCACTACTCCTCCCCTGCACAGCACCACTCCTCCCACTACTCCTCCCCTGCACAGCACCACTCCTCCCACTATTCCTCTCTTGCAGAGCACCACTCCTACCACTACTCCTCTCCTGCACAGCACCACTCCTCCCATTACTCCTCTCTTGCAGAGCACCACTCCTCCCACTACTCCTCTCCTGCACAGCACCACTCCTCCCACTACTCCTCTCCTGCACAGCACCACTCCTCCCACTACTCCTCTCCTGCACAGCACCACTCCTCCCACTACTCCTCTCCTGCACAGCACCATTCCTACCACTACTCCTCTCCTGCACAGCACCACTCCTCCCACTACTCCTCTCCTGCACAGCACCACTCCTCCCACTACTCCTCTCCTGCACAGCACCACTCCTCCCACTACCACTCCCCTGCACAGCACCACTCCTCCCACTACTCCTCCCCTGCACAGCACCACTCCTCCCACTACCCCTCTCCTGCACAGCACCACTCCTCCCACTACTCCTCTCCTGCACAGCACCACTCCTCCCACTACTCCTCTCCTGCACAGTACCACTCCTCCCACTACCCCTCTCCTGCAGAGCACCACTCCTCCCACTACTCCTCTCCTGCACAGCACCACTCCTCTCACTGCCCCTCCCCTGCACAGCACCACTCCTCCCACTACCCCTCTCCTGCACAGCACCACTCCTCCCATTACTCCTCTCCTGCAGAGCACCACTCCTCCCACTACTCCTCTCCTGCACAGCACCACTCCTCTCACTGCCCCTCCCCTGCACAGTACCACTCCTCCCACTACTCCTCCCCTGCACAGCACCACTCCTCCCACTACTCCTCTCCTGCACAGCACCACTCCTCCCACTACTCCTCTCCTGCACAGCACCACTCCTCCCACTACTCCTCTCCTGCACAGCACCACTCCTCCCACTACTCCTCTCCTGCACAGCACCACTCCTCCCACTACTCCTCCCCTGCACAGCACCACTCCTCCCACTACCCCTCTCCTGCACAGCACCACTCCTCCCACTACTCCTCTCCTGCACAGCACCACTCTTCCCACTACTCCTCTCCTGCACAGCACCACTCCTCCCACTACTCCTCCCCTGCACAGCACCACTCCTCCCACTACTCCTCTCCTGCACAGCACCACTCCTCCCACTACTCCTCTTCTGCAGAGCACAACCTCACCCACTACCACTCCCCTGCACAGCACCACTCCTCCCACTACTCCTCTCCTGCACAGCACCACTCCTCCCACTACTCCTCTTCTGCACAGCACCACTCCTCCCACTACTCCTCTTCTGCACAGCACCACTCCTCCCACTACTCCTCTCCTGCACAGCACCACTCCTCCCACTACTCCTCTTCTGCACAGCACCACTCCTCCCATTACTCCTCTCCTGCACAGCACCACTCCTCCCACTACTCCTCTCCTGCACAGCACCACTCCTCCCACTACCCCTCTCCTGCACAGCACCACTCCTCCCACTACTCCTCTCCTGCAGAGCACAACCTCACCCACTACCACTCCCCTGCACAGCACCACTCCTCCCACTACTCCTCTCCTGCACAGCACCACTCCTCCCACTACTCCTCTTCTGCACAGCACCACTCCTCCCACTACTCCTCTTCTGCACAGTACCACTCCTCCCACTACTCCTCTCCTGCACAGCACCACTCCTCCCATTACTCCTCTCCTGCACAGCACCACTCCTCCCACTACCCCTCTCCTGCACAGCACCACACCTCCCACTACTCCTCTCCTGCACAGCACCACTCCTCCCACTACTCCTCTCCTGCAGAGCACAACCTCACCCACTACCACTCCCCTGCACAGCACCACTCCTCCCACTACTCCTCTCCTGCACAGCACCACTCCTCCCACTACTCCTCTTCTGCACAGCACCACTCCTCCCACTACTCCTCTTCTGCACAGCACCACTCCTCCCACTACTCCTCTCCTGCACAGCACCACTCCTCCCACTACTCCTCTTCTGCACAGCACCACTCCTTCCACTACTCCTCTCCTGCACAGCACCACTCCTCCCACTACTCCTCTCCTGCACAGCACCACTCCTCACACTACTCCTCCCCTGCACAGCACCACTCCTCCCACTACTCCTCCCCTGCACAGCACCACTCCTCCCACTACCCCTCTCCTGCACAGCACCACTCCTCCCACTATTCCTCCCCTGCACAGCACCACTCCTCCCACTACTCCTCCCCTGCACAGCACCACTCCTCCCACTACCCCTCTCCTGCACAGCACCACTCCTCCCACTATTCCTCCCCTGCACAGCACCACTCCTCCCACTACTCCTCCCCTGCACAGCACCACTCCTCCCACTACTCCTCCCCTGCACAGCACCACTCCTCCCACTACTCCTCTCCTGCACAGCACCACTCCTCCCACTACTCCTCTCCTGCACAGCACCACTCCTCCCACTACTCCTCCCCTGCACAGCACCACACCTCCCACTACTCCTCCCCTGCACAGCACCACTCCTCCCACTATTCCTCTCTTGCAGAGCACCACTCCTACCACTACTCCTCTCCTGCACAGCACCACTCCTCCCACTACTCCTCTCCTGCACAGCACCACTCCTCCTACTACTCCTCCCCTGCACAGCACCACACCTCCCACTACTCCTCCCCTGCACAGCACCACTCCTCCCACTACTCCTCCCCTGCACAGCACCACTCCTCCCACTATTCCTCTCTTGCAGAGCACCACTCCTACCACTACTCCTCTCCTGCACAGCACCACTCCTCCCATTACTCCTCTCTTGCAGAGCACCACTCCTCCCACTACTCCTCCCCTGCACAGCACCACTCCTCCCACTACTCCTCTCCTGCACAGCACCATTCCTACCACTACTCCTCTCCTGCACAGCACCACTCCTCCCACTACTCCTCTCCTGCACAGCACCACTCCTCCCACTACTCCTCTCCTGCACAGCACCACTCCTCCCACTACTCCTCTCCTGCACAGCACCACTCCTCCCACTACCACTCCCCTGCACAGCACCACTCCTCCCACTACTCCTCCCCTGCACAGCACCACTCCTCCCACTACCCCTCTCCTGCACAGCACCACTCCTCCCACTACTCCTCTCCTGCACAGCACCACTCCTCCCACTACTCCTCTCCTGCACAGTACCACTCCTCCCACTACCCCTCTCCTGCAGAGCACCACTCCTCCCACTACTCCTCTCCTGCACAGCACCACTCCTCTCACTGCCCCTCCCCTGCACAGCACCACTCCTCCCACTACCCCTCTCCTGCACAGCACCACTCCTCCCATTACTCCTCTCCTGCAGAGCACCACTCCTCCCACTACTCCTCTCCTGCACAGCACCACTCCTCTCACTGCCCCTCCCCTGCACAGTACCACTCCTCCCACTACTCCTCCCCTGCACAGCACCACTCCTCCCACTACTCCTCTCCTGCACAGCACCACTCCTCCCACTACTCCTCTCCTGCACAGCACCACTCCTCCCACTACTCCTCTCCTGCACAGCACCACTCCTCCCACTACTCCTCTCCTGCACAGCACCACTCCTCCTCTCCTGCACAGCACCACTCCTCCTACTACTCCTCTCCTGCACAGCACCACTCCTCCCACTACTCCTCTCCTGCACAGCACCACTCCTCCTACTACTCCTCTCCTGCACAGCACCACTCCTCCTACTACTCCTCTCCTGCACAGCACCACTCCTCCCACTACTCCTCCCCTGCACAGCACCACTCCTCCCACTACTCCTCCCCTGCACAGCACCACTCCTCCCACTACTCCTCCCCTGCACAGCACCACTCCTCCCACTACTCCTCCCCTGCACAGCACCACTCCTCCCACTACTCCTCCCCTGCACAGCACCACTCCTCCCACTACTCCTCTCCTGCACAGCACCACTCCTACCACTACTCCTCTCCTGCACAGCACCACTCCTCCCACTACTCCTCTCCTGCACAGCACCACTCCTCCCACTACTCCTCTTCTGCAGAGCACAACCTCACCCACTACCACTCCCCTGCACAGCACCACTCCTCCCACTAC
This sequence comes from Rhinophrynus dorsalis, assembly GCA_037306005.1. Classification (NCBI taxonomy): domain Eukaryota; kingdom Metazoa; phylum Chordata; class Amphibia; order Anura; family Rhinophrynidae; genus Rhinophrynus; species Rhinophrynus dorsalis. Next base: position 27,702 of record JBBDGT010000207.1, on the reverse strand, counting down.
TCCTCTCCTGCACAGCACCACTCCTACCACTACTCCTCCCCTGCACAGCACCACTCCTCCCACTACTCCTCCCCTGCACAGCACCACTCCTCCCACTACCCCTCTCCTGCACAGCACCACTCCTCCCACTACTCCTCTCCTGCACAGCACCACTCCTCCCACTACCCCTCTCCTGCACAGCACCACTCCTCCTACTACTCCTCCCCTGCACAGCACCACTCCTCCCACTACTCCTCTCCTGCACAGCACCACTCCTCCCGCTACTCCTCTCCTGCACAGCACCACTCCTCCCACTACTCCTCTCCTGCACAGCACCACTCCTCCCACTACTCCTCCCCTGCACAGCACCACTCCTCCCACTACCCCTCTCCTGCACAGTACCACTCCTCCCACTACTCCTCTCCTGCACAGCACCACTCCTCCCACTACCCCTCTCCTGCACAGTACCACTCCTCCCACTACTCCTCTCCTGCACAGCACCACTCCTCCCACTACCCCTCTCCTGCACAGCACCACTCCTCCCACTACCCCTCTCCTGCACAGCACCACTCCTCCCACTACCCCTCTCCTGCACAGCACCACACCTCCCACTACTCCTCCCCTGCACAGCACCACTCCTCCCACTACTCCTCTCCTGCACAGAACCACTCCTCCTACTACTCCTCCCCTGCACAGCACCACTCCTCCCACTACTCCTCTCCTGCACAGCACCACTCCTCCCACTACTCCTCTCCTGCACAGCACCACTCCTCCCACTACTCCTCTCCTGCACAGCACCACTCCTCCCACTACTCCTCCCCTGCACAGCACCACTCCTCCCACTACTCCTCTCCTGCACAGCACCACTCCTCCCACTACTCCTCTTCTGCACAGCACCACTCCTCCCATTACTCCTCTCCTGCACAGCACCACTCCTCCCACTACTCCTCTCCTGCACAGCACCACTCCTCCCACTACTCCTCTCCTGCACAGCACCACTCCTCCCACTACTCCTCTCCTGCACAGCACCACTCCTCCCACTCCTCCTCTCCTGCACAGTACCACTCCTCCCACTACCCCTCTCCTGCAGAGCACCACTCCTCACACTACTCCTCCCACTACTCCTCTCCTGCACAGTACCACTCCTCCCACTACCCCTCTCCTGCACAGCACCACTCCTCCCACTACCCCTCTCCTGCACAGCACCACTCCTCCCACTACCCCTCTCCTGCACAGTACCACTCCTCCCACTACCCCTCTCCTGCACAGTACCACTCCTCCCACTACCCCTCTCCTGCAGAGCACCACTCCTCCCACTACCCCTCTCCTGCACAGCACCACTCCTCCCACTACTCCTCTCCTGCACAGCACCACTCCTCCCACTACTCCTCTCCTGCACAGCACCACTCCTCCCACTACTCCTCTCCTGCACAGCACCACTCCTCCTACTACTCCTCCCCTGCACAGCACCACTCCTCCCACTACTCCTCTCCTACACAGTACCACTCCTCCCACTACCCCTCTCCTGCACAGCACCACTCCTCCTACTACCCCTCTCCTGCAGAGCACCACTCCTCCCACTACTCCTCTCCTGCACAGCACCACTCCTCCCACTACCCCTCTCCTGCACAGTACCACTCCTCCCACTACCCCTCTCCTGCACAGCACCACTCCTCCTACTACCCCTCTCCTGCAGAGCACCACTCCTCCCACTACTCCTCTCCTGCAGAGCACCACTCCTCCCACTACTCCTCTCCTGCACAGCACCACTCCTCCCACTACCCCTCTCCTGCACAGTACCACTCCTCCCACTACCCCTCTCCTGCACAGTACCACTCCTCCCACTACCCCTCTCCTGCAGAGCACCACTCCTCCCACTACCCCTCTCCTGCACAGCACCACTCCTCCCACTACTCCTCTCCTGCACAGCACCACTCCTCCCACTACTCCTCTACTGCACAGCACCACTCCTCCCACTACCCCTCTCCTGCACAGTACCACTCCTCCCACTACCCCTCTCCTGCACAGTACCACTCCTCCCACTACCCCTCTCCTGCAGAGCACCACTCCTCCCACTACTCCTCCCCTGCACAGCACCACTCCTCCCACTACTCCTCCCCTGCACAGCACCACTCCTCCCACTACTCCTCTCCTGCAGAGCACCACTCCTCCCACTACTCCTCTCCTGCACAGCACCACTCCTCCCACTACCCCTCTCCTGCACAGTACCACTCCTCCCACTACCCCTCTCCTGCACAGTACCACTCCTCCCACTACCCCTCTCCTGCAGAGCACCACTCCTCCCACTACCCCTCTCCTGCACAGCACCACTCCTCCCACTACTCCTCTCCTGCACAGCACCACTCCTCCCACTACTCCTCTACTGCACAGCACCACTCCTCCCACTACCCCTCTCCTGCACAGTACCACTCCTCCCACTACCCCTCTCCTGCACAGTACCACTCCTCCCACTACCCCTCTCCTGCAGAGCACCACTCCTCCCACTACTCCTCCCCTGCACAGCACCACTCCTCCCACTACTCCTCCCCTGCACAGCACCACTCCTCCCACTACCCCTCTCCTGCACAGCACCACTCCTCCCACTACTCCTCTCCTGCACAGCACCACTCCTCCCACTACTCCTCTACTGCACAGCACCACTCCTCCCACTACCCCTCTCCTGCACAGTACCACTCCTCCCACTACCCCTCTCCTGCACAGTACCACTCCTCCCACTACCCCTCTCCTGCAGAGCACCACTCCTCCCACTACTCCTCCCCTGCACAGCACCACTCCTCCCACTACCCCTCTCCTGCAGAGCACCACTCCTCCCACTACCCCTCTCCTGCACAGCACCACTCCTCCCACTACTCCTCTCCTGCACAGCACCACTCCTCCCACTACCCCTCTCCTGCACAGTACCACTCCTCCCACTACCCCTCTCCTGCACAGCACCACTCCTCCCACTACTCCTCTCCTGCACAGCACCACTCCTCCCGCTACCCCTCTCCTGCACAGCACCACACCTCCCACTACTCCTCCCCTGCACAGCACCACTCCTCCCACTACTCCTCTCCTGCACAGCACCACTCCTCCCATTACCCCTCCCCTGCACAGCACCACTCCTCTCACTACTCCTCTCCTGCACAGCACCACTCCTCCCAATACCTCTTTTTCATTGAACGGCTCCGTTTCTTTCTCCTCAGATATTTCCAGAGAGAAATCCTTCAGGACTCGGATTTTCCCTTCCTGCACCAGAGAGATCTGTGTTAGTGAGGTACCAGGAGCTGTTCACTAGGGCGTTATATACACAAATATGTGCACAGTGGTGTATAGACACACAGAGATACACTATGTGTACACACACAGATAAAAACACACATAAGAAAACATGCGGTACAAAAAACACATTAAACAGATAGAGTACACACACAGTACAGACACACAGCACAGTACATACACACAGTACAGACACAAAGCACACACACATAGACATTACAAAGATACATACAACACACATACACACAGTGCAGACACACAGCACAATATATACACACAGTACAGAAACAAAAACAGACACGCAGCACAGTACTCACACAACACAGCCACACACACAGCACAAAACACACCCACAGCTCACACACACACACACACACACACACACACACACACACACCCACACCCACACATTAACAGTACAGACACCCCACACACAGCACAGTACACAGTCCAAGTGACGGTGTGAGAGGTGCAATACAGCGTCAGACTTGTTATCCAGTACACATGTTGGGGTGGGAAGCAGTTGGTTCCGTGGTCACTAGATACTTACGGTTAGAACAATTCTCCCAGTGCGTTTGCGGTGCGTCACAGTGAAGTGGTCCCCAAACCACCAAAGGTGTATCACAGAGTCAGCAAGAAGTGACACAGCATCCAACACAGCAACACCATGTAAATCCTCATGTACAAGTGTTATCACCTGTGTGACACGGGGGCCTGGAGAAGAAGAGACAGTTCAGCGAGAATTAGGAGATCTTTTATACCCACCGATAAATCTTTTCTCTTAGTCCTTTGAGAGATGCAGGGACCGTGGGGTATAGAAGCTCCTCCCTCTGAGAGGCAGGCCACTCCAAACCAAACTCCTCCCACTCCCTGTCCTCTACCCCTCCACCAATCAGCTACGAGCTAGTTATTAGCAAAGCCAGGATAGTTATAGACACCAGAACATAATATCCAAGGGAAGTGTGAATCTCAAGAATCCAAGCAATTTTCCTATGGAAAGGAACAGGCAAGGTGGAAACTTTAAGGAAATCGACCCGTAGTCCTTTCTCCAGTCCAGCTTGCAAAAAAGCCAAAACAAACAGGAGATTGACTCGTAAGAGATTAAGACCACGTTGATCACAAAAAGCAAAGTAGATCTGTAACGGATGCTGGGAAGGGACCGCGTCGCCTTCCGCCGTCGTTCCTGGGTCTTTCCTTCTCGACGCAGATAAGCGCCGTCAGGTGCACCAGTTGAAGTATGAACAGTCACTGGAAACAGCCGCAGGATCGCTGGAAGCAGGGAAGCAGGGAAGAGTCCACGTCGCCGCCTGACAGTCCACGAAGTTAGGACGCAGGAAACTGGCAGCAGGCGGTCAGCGATTCAGGATACTTGGCGCAGATGGGTATCAGAGTGGATACTTTAGACCATAAGCAATACAAGACTCCAGGACTCCTTGTTCACTCCAAAACAGAACTCTCTTTATTGAAACAAACCACACATATTTATAGTCAAACCTTACATTCAAATAAATGGACCAAGCAAATACATTAGGAACATAATTCAATCACACAGTAGACAAAAGGTCAATGGTCTAACAAATACAATGACTCAGACTTCATTACATATCAAATACAAAAGGGTTGCTGAACTCACACAATGGACATAAAGACTGGAGGGACTTGAATGAATTATCACACAGCAGGGGGTTTCAATACAATAGCCTCAGTGCCTACAATACACATTGCAAGTAACATTAGGTAAACTCAAATTATTAACCCCCTAATGGCCCTGTTCCCTGAAAGCAGGCTATGATTTTTAGTCCTTTTTGGCACATCTGTCCACCAATATAATATCCCAAAGCTCTACATAGCTTGCGTCACTGGGCTGACAATCCATATGCCTAGACAAGGGTTGTTTTAGGCATGACAGAAATGTCCACAGTTTTTGGTTAAACAAACTTATGGCCAGACAAGGCCTAAGTAACGGATAACATCCGTTACATTTCTCCCCCTTTTAGTACCAAGCCAGCGGGTATAGCAGGAAACGCTGGCTTGGAGCTGTAGGAGGGCATAGAGATGGTGAGGCACTTGTCTGGACAGTACATTAGTCCGGAGGCCTTGGTCCTAGGCCAGTTTTAACTGTGGGGCCCCTTGTCCTTGGCCAGAGATTGAAATAGTCTTTCTGTCCTGGGCCAGGGGAAAACAGGAGCCCTTTGTCTGGGCCTGGTAGTGGTGCACAAGGCCCTGCTCCTGGGCCAGTGAGGAGAATGCCAGTTCCTTTGTCCTTAGTCCTGGGCCAGGGGAACTGGTACTGGGTTGCCCTGACCAATAGCAGATTAGGGGGCCTCTCCTGGGCCCTTCTCCAGGCAGTGCTACAGTCAATTCCTTCTGGGTCTGGGGCCAGTGGCTCAGGGTCCAGAGCCAGTCTATAAGGGGGATCTCCCTGAGGCAATGATGACGCTGGCTTCTGGGCAGCAGAGTTTGGGGAGAGAGGCACATCTCCCCCTTTTAGTTGGGCCAGGGCCCCAGAGGGACAGGAGCGGATGCAGTTCCCACGCTCCTGAGTCAAATCAGGTATGGGCCTGATGGGGAGTACATTCCCACCCACCAAGCTAGGGTCAACAGGGGACATGGCAACACAAATATCCTTGGTGAGGATCGCGGTCCCACTCACCAAGGTGGGGATCTCCAGTGTAGGGGTAAAAACAGGCTCCTTAAGCATGACTGGGCCCCCATTCACTAGGCCAGGGGTCTCAGGGAAAGGCAGAACAGGTGTTGGGCTGGGGATGAGGACGGCCGTCCCACTCATCCCAGCCAGGGCTTCACATGACCTGGTGCGCTTGCTTCCATGCACCAAGTCAGGGTTTACAGAGAGGGGGGTGTCCAAGGAATCAGTGCTGCAAAGAGGCAATTGGCTGATCTCCTTGGCGTGCAGGGCCTCCTCCTCAGGGCCACTTCTTTTCTTCAGCAGGGAGGCACTCCCAAACCTCCCAGCAATTTTACTCAAGCACCTGGAGAACACCATCTTCCCTTTCTCCAGGGCACCAACAACAGAGGACAGATTAGGACTGCTGGTGGGGACCTTCGTCTCCTTCACCACAGCAGGGGTATCCGGGGCCCTGGTGAGCTCGCTCCTACTCACCAGGCCAGGGTCTACAGGGGGGCTGATGGGGCACTCTTCTCTACCCATCAGGTCATATAACGCATCCTCAGGAGGTCCAGCCGATCTGCTTCTTTCCAGTCCGCTGGAGTCCTCCTCTTGCAGGCCATCACACACAGGCCTCTCTCCTGCCTTGAGGGAGACCTCAGTCCCATCCCTCAAGGCAGCATTACTGGTAATCCTGGGGAGCATGCACGGCTCCGCTCCCAGGCCATCTTCCACCCCCACCAGGGGCAACATTTTGGGGCTGCTGCTGGGTTCTCTCCCACCCAGTACATCAGGGGTCTCAGGAGGACTGATGGGCTTGCTCCCACCCATCAGTTGGGGCACACAATTGCTGCTGGTGGGGACCTACGTCTCGTCCACCGCAGCTGGGAAAACAGGGAAAGGGGCAACATGCCTACCAGGGGAGACGTCCGTCCCATCCCCTGATACAGAGGCATCTTCTTCACTGAGGGGGAACGAATTCCCACCCCCCAGCTCAGGGAAAACATAGTCCAGGGGCAAACGGGTATCAGGCAGGGCAACAGGGGCACTGGTGAGGAGCGTATTCCCACTCACCAGTGTGGAGTGAACAGGGCCAGCTCCATCCAAGTCCTCAGCTTCAATGAGGTCCTCCTCAGATGAGTGGCCCCCCCATTCTTCTTCCTCTCGTAGAAACTCCTTGATTTCTCGCACAAAGCCAGTGTATCTTTGCTCCAGGTCCCATTCCCATAAAATCAGGACATTGAAATTTCCATGGAGCTCCCCAGGGATGTACCCCCCAAGCATGGCTTCTCTCTTGTCCCAGATCTCCCAGTATCGGCTGGGGCCTGGGCAACCAAAAGCGAAATCCTGGCGGTAGGCCTCCCACACAAGTCCTCGAATCTCATACTGCAAGAGGTATGGGTTAAAGTCCACAAGAATTCCAGGCCCATACTCTCGTTCCATGTGCTTGACCAGCTCCCAGTACTCATCTTGTACTCTGAGCTCTTCCTCGAGACACCAGGCCAGCTCCCTGTCGAACTCGTCAACAATATCGCCTAGCTGTTTCTTCCATCGGACTCGAATGTTGTCATACCGGTCGTTGTAAGATCCCAGAGTGTCCGCCAGCACAGGTGTGGCCGCCATGTCGTCTCCGATGCCCTGGTACCGCATCTCGAATACGCCTATGGCCTCCGGTAGTAGCGCTCTGGCCGCCATCTCTCAATTGGTACACACGATGAAAGAAGGAGAAATCCCACCGCTATGCCACCAATGTAACAGATGCTGGGAAGGGACCGCGTCGCCTTCCGCCGTCGTTCCTGGGTCTCTCCTTCTCGACGCAGATAAGCGCCGTCGGATGCACCAGTTGAAGTATGAACAGTCACTGGAAACAGCCGCAGGATCGCTGGAAGCAGGGAAGAGTCCACGTCGCCGCCTGACAGTCCACGAAGTTAGGACGCAGGAAACTGGCAGCAGGCGGTCAGCGATTCAGGATACTTGGCGCAGATGGGTATCAGAGTGGATACTTTAGACCATAAGCAATACAAGACTCCAGGACTCCTTGTTCACTCCAAAACATAACTCACTTTATTGAAACAAACCACACATATTTATAGTCAAACCTTACATTCAAATAAATGGACCAAGCAAATACATTAGGAACATAATTCAATCACACAGTAGACAAAAGGTCAATGGTCTAACAAATACAATGACTCAGACTTCATTACATATCAAATACAAAAGGGTTGCTGAACTCACACAATGGACATAAAGACTGGAGGGACTTGAATGAATTATCACACAGCAGGGGGTCTCAATACAATAGCCTCAGTGCCTACAATACACATTGCAAGTAACATTAGGTAAACTCAAATTATTAACCCCCTAATGGCCCTGTTCCCTGAAAGCAGGCTATGATTTTTAGTCCTTTTTGGCACATCTGTCCACCAATATAATATCCCAAAGCTCTACATAGCCTGCGTCACTGGGCTGACAATCCATATGCCTAGACAAGGGTTGTTTTAGGCATGACAGAAATGTCCACAGTTTTTGGTTAAACAAACTTATGGCCAGACAAGGCCTAAGTAACGGATAACATCCGTTACAAGATCCACCAAACCTCATGATATATCTTTGCTTAGATAGGTTTGAGTGCGCACAATATAGTCTGGATAACTCCCAGTGTTGAAAAATGTCGCCCTCAAGTCACACGCGGTTAAAGAGAAATGGTGTAAGTTGGGATGATGAATAGGAACAAAAAGAATACACCAGGGTTCTGCCAAGGACAGGTCAAACAACTGATGATCCCAAGATAGTCTTGGCCAGAATGGAGAGATGAGGAGACTGTGAACCTCTCTTCTTATCTTGGAGATGACTCTGGGAATCATGGCCAGGAGAGGGAAAACATACACAGAGAGTAGCGCCACAGAATCGTCAGGGCATCCACTGCTACTGCCGGTGGATCCCTTGCTCAAATTATGTCTAGCCTGCCCCAATGATTCATCGGTAGAAGGAAAATCTACTGCTTCAATTCCCATTCTTCTGCATCAATGGACTGTCTGGTGAGATAATCTGCCTCTCATTTTTTCACTCCTGGAATGTAGCCGACTGACATAGCAGGTACGTGAGACTCTGCCCACAGAAGAATTCATTCCACTTCCACACTGGCAACCTTACTCCTAGTGACTTCTGGATGATCGATGTAAACCACTGGTGTGGCAGAAAGGCCCTCCAGTAGACTCATCCAGGGCAAGAGAACACTGAAGATGGCTCAAAGCTTCAGAAGGTTTAGTGTGTCTCAGTGAGAGACCAGCAGCTCTGAATGGAGTGACACCTGCAAACAGCCCTCCACCCAAACAGAATGGCATTTGTTGATGCTATCATCCCATCTGGTATTAAGAAGGACTGATCTATGGACAGAGTCTGACGAGAGACTGCCTGGAGGCCCTGGACAGAGATGTTGTGTGATGAAGGAGAGACAAACTCCTGGTCTAGTGCTGAAACATATCCAGCTGCAGAGGCTGCAAGTGGAATTGTGCAAAGAGAACCGCTTGTTTTGTGAAAGCCATAGTGTCCCTGATCTATGGCCCAGTGATGATTCTTCACTTGTAACCCTGCCAGCTTGTCCTGAGGCAACAGGATTTTGTGAAGAGTCATTTTAAAGACAAAGCCCAGGAACAGCAGCAGTTGCGTATGGACCAGAAAAGACTTGTGAAGGCTGATGATCCAACTGTGTCGTGAAGAGCTGTCATAGTGAGACTTAGATGTTCCTGCAGCTGAAGCAGTGATTGCACTTTCAGCAGAAGGTCCTCTAGATGTGGGATCTCATTCATCACCAGAGTTTACATGAAGGATGTCAGAGGGATCAAGACCTTTATGAAAACTCTTGGGGCTGTGGCCAGCCCAAAAGGAAGTGCAGTAAACTGATAGTGTTGGTTCTGGATGGCAAACCTGAGGAACCAGTAATGTCCTGGCCAAATAGGAACAGGTAGGTAGGCATCCTTGATGTTGAGTGAAACCATGAACTCTCACAGATCTGACTGACTCCATTTTGAATGTGGGTGCACAAAGATATTTGTTCAGAGCTTTCAGGTCTAATACCACACAGAATCCTACAGCTTTTTGTGGAACAATGAAAAGATTGGAATAAAAGCCCTGGTTCCTTGGTCCTGTGGGACCGGAACCACCATCCTAGCTTACAAAAGGGTGTGAATAGCCTGATGGAGAGCTAATAGTAGATGTCTATCCTTTGGAACCATGAACATGAAGAAGCGGGCTGAAGGCATGGAGATGAAAGACATCCAGTATCACTCTGAAATTTAATGAAGCACCCAGTCCTCTAAAATGGGATTCATCCACTGAAGAATATAGTGTTAGAGTCTGCCCCCTGCCCGACCCCACACATTCATGCTGACGCAGTTTGGGGCTCTGAGACTTGGATGCAGATTTCTAAGTGAGGATAGACCTTCCTGCATAGTGAAAGGAAGACCCCACAGATGCAGAACTGGAATGATGAGGAGAACCTTGAAAATCCCTATTAGGACAAAATAACGTGCGTTTTCCTCCAAAAATCAAACATGTAATGCTTATTTTGAGGCAGCAGAGTGCTTTTGCCTCCCATGACCTGAATGAAATCGTATGCAGCTTAGGAACAAACAGGAGCGAAGCAGAGAATGGCAACACCTCCAAAGCCTTCTTGGAAGCTAAATCTGTATTCAAAATCCTGAGCCAAAGAGTGCGTTGAGCAGCAACCAAGGTCGCTGAGCATTTGTCAGCCATCTTGACAATGTCCAAAGCTGCTGCACCATTATAAACTGTGGTCTACTGGAGGAGACTGACTAAAGCGAGAAGGTCCTCTTTGGGACCGTCGTCCTGAATAGCCTGCAGAAGTCGACTCTACCACACTTCCATCACCCTGAGCAGATGCTCCATGAATAATAGTTCCCTGACCAGAGAACAGCAGTCTATTGAACCAGTACAAGTGCCACTCTCTGCACATGGATTGTAGTGTGCTTAGAGATGTGACACAGTGGAATGTACCACTGGAGGGCCCGGCCATAGTTGAGCTTTGTTCAGAGGGAAATGGTAGAGTCTTGAAAATTATTTAGGGATAGATATAGATTTTGTCTGGAAAACATCGCTTATCCTGAATGATCTAGTCCAATTCTGAATTAGCATGAAAAGAAACCAATGATTTATTTTTGTGCCTGAAAAGTGACATTGATGATCCTTCCTTAGGTATCTCTTCTGAGACTTGTCAAACGTCCAGAATAGCCCTGATTAAATGTTTTACTTTCTCAGCTTCCTCCTAACTCCTGGAAGACATGTCAGATAGAGAATAAGGAAGGTCAGCACCCTCACCGTGGATCCCCCTCATCCTCAGATGATGGATGGTCTGAAAGAACTGACAAGTCTTGACTCATGCTGACCGGCCATGGATGTTTAGGGCAGAACGTGGAGTGAGTAAGCCAGCCTATCACCCATTCCAAGGTATTGCCAATTGAGCTTAGCAAGGCTTTAGAACATTCTGGCTCAAACATTGGTGGAAAGTCTCTGGAAGCACCTGTAGATGGCCCCACTAGGATAGAGAATCAACAAACCGAACATGTTAAACTTTGAATCCTGGAAACAGTGGATACGCAAGAAACAAAGGAGGCAGAGGTAGTCTTGGTGCCTCTAGTCTTAATCTCCACCTCTCTGGGCTCTGCCATGTTGTCACACCAAAAGTAACAAAAATAATAGGGAGAAACCCCTCAACATCTCTGAGCTATCTACGCCCTGGAATCCACTGTGGAAGAGAAAGAACGTGATCATGTATCCTGATGTGAAACTGAAAGTCATGTCAAGTACACCTGCTCTGGCAGAGACACTTGCCAGTGGCCCACCAGTTTGTGGGTGTGTGCTAATGTCACTGCTTGGTCCACAAACCTACTGGAACAAGAGGCAAAGTGCCCGAACCTGGTGAATTAAAGTAGCATGCCAAAGGCAACCGCTTGGTCTCTAAAGATACTGGAGCAAGTGGCATACTCCACAGGACGTGAAAATAGAGGGAAAATCCACCCCCCAAAAAGCACTCAGATCCCTCCGATATCGTCCAGGTGGAGATCAATTACCAATGGAGTAGTACCTGTGCAGTGTGCGAGGAAGCCCCAACCCAAAGTTAAAGGGTTACACCAGAACATTAAGGTCCCCAGAAAAAATAAAAAGTAAAATTAAAATAACATTGAAAAACATTGCCCACCAGGGAAATGGCCCTGAACCTACAGACGTTCACTGAAAGTAGCTTGTCCCTGATCGGTGGAGGGGTATAGAGGACAGGAAGTGGGACGAATTTGGTTTAGAGTATCCCACCTCCCAGAAGAAAGAGCTCTATACCCAATGGGCCCTGCATCCCTTAATGATGTTAGAGAGAGACGTGGAGCCCAACACACCAGCAAAAAAGACACAATGGCACTACTGGAGAAATAATACATAATAACAAAGTTGCACGTAATATGGATTTGGTTTTATATGTTATGCTGGAGTGCGGTTCATTTCTTCATGTTCTTGAGCCCAACACACCAGCGCCATGTAAATCCTCATGTACAAGCGCAAGCAATATAGTATCCACTTGGTACTGTTTCTATTGACACAGTTCTGATAGGAGGGAGTGTTGCAATGTGGGGCAGTAATGGTGTGTGTGATAGAGTGAAGAACAGAACCTGGGAACAGACTGGTGGCTGCAGGAGATGCCTCTGAGGACCATGTGAGGCCCCAGGACCACGTATTGCCCACAACTGGATCAAGACCATATTCTTACTATTCTAATACTTTATGTGTAGGACACCACCACATTCCATAGCACTGTACAACAGAATAATGTGACACTCCAGTGTGCCTCACCCTATAGCTCGGACACAAAAAAACTCAGACACATTTTTATCATCCGAGGGTTTAGTAGGGTCAACAAGTCTGACAGGATCCCATATTGAATAACAAGGCCTGGTTACTCAGCCCTTCTTACCTGCTCCCTTCTGCCCCCGAGCTAAGTCCCGTATAGTGTGGCACACATAGGGTAGGGGACATCGTGTCAGGAGCCAACTCAGAGAGTCCAGGACAACAGTGACATTTTGGGAGGATGTTCCCAACCTCTCCCGTATGCCATTGACTGTGAAATCTTGCAGGGACAAAGAGTTGGAGCCTCGCCAGTGAAGGGGATCAGAGAATCCATCATGAAAGGTCACCCTGGGAGGAAAGAGGTTACAATCGGTCATAGAAACCCCAGTATAACATCCATCACCTTCTCACCACCTAGAACCCCCAGTATAACGTCCACCAACTAGAACCCCAGTATAACGTCCACCACCTTCTCCCTCCTAGAACCCCCAGTATAACATCCATCACCTTATCACCACGTACAACCCCCCGTATAACATTCTCTACCTTATCACCACCTAGAACCTCTAGTATAACGTCCACAACCTAGAACCCCAGTATAACGTCCTCCACCTTCTTCCTACTAGAACCCCCAGTATAATGTCCCATCACCTTCTCACCACCTACAACCCCCAGTATAACATCCATCACCTTCTCACCACCTACAACCCCCAGTATAACATCCATCACCTTCTGACCACCTACAACCCCCAGTATAACGTCTATCACCTTCTGACCACCTAGGACATCCTCCTACACCTGTGACCTGGGTATACCACTCCCATCGCTTTACCTGGGCAAAAGGTCTGGAGGGAAACCATCAAAGAAGTCTTCCTGTGAAACCTCAAACCCAAAGACGTGGACCAGCTCTGATCTGTAAGGCACAAAACAGGTGTGTGAATCCCTGTAGACGCAGGGCCACCTCCTACACTGAAGAAGAGTTGGAGATGTGCTTTTCTACATCTTTCTTTACAGATATGATGCCCCCACACACAGGTGACACTAAGACAGGGACACAAGCAGGACTTCTCCTTCTGCCTTTCTGTACAGCTTAGAGAAATCACTGCTTGTACACACAGACAGATAAGCAGGACTTCTCCCTCTGCCTTTCTGTACAGCTTAGAGATATCACTGCTTGTACACACAGACAGATAAGCAGGACTTCTTCTTCTGCCTTTCTGTATAGCTTAGAGATATCACCGATCGCGCGCGCGCGCACGCACACACACACACACAGATAAGCAGGACTTCTCCTTCTGCCTTTCTGTACAGCTTAGAGATATCACTGCTTGTACACACAGACAGATAAGCAGGACTTCTTCTTTTGCCTTTCTGTATAGCTTAGAGATATCACCGATCGCGCGCGCGCGTGCGCACACACACAGATAAGCAGGACTTCTCCTTCTGCCTTTCTGTACTACTTATAGAGATCACTGCTTGCACACACAGACACACAAACACAAGCAGGACTTCTTCCTCTGCCTCTCTTTACCTCTGAAATATGTAAGTTGGCACACGGAGAGACCAGCAAGACTTCTCCCTCTGTGTTTATACACAACTTAGAGATATCAGTTCAGGTACACAAACAGACACACAGGACTTCTCCCTATTCCTTTCTGGAGAACTTACTGCCTTAGCACACAAATATTACTCACAGGGATGGTGATACACTGTAACAAGACAGGACACAGGGCACTCAGCAGTGCAGGGATACTGATACAATGTAACAAGACATGCACACTGAGCACTCAGTACTGCTGGTCTAGTGATACAATGTAACAAGACATCACACAGAGCACTCAGTACTGCAGCTCTAGTGATACAGTGTAACAAGACAGCACACAGAGCACTCAGTATTGCAGATCTAGTGATACAATGTAACAAGACACTACACAACACTCAGTACTACAGGTCTAGTGATACAAAGTAACAAGACAGGATACAGGACACTCAGTACTTCAGGTCTAGTGATACAATGTAACAAGACAGGACATAGAGCACTCAGTACTGCATGTCTAGTGATACAATGTAACAATACAGCATATAGAGCAGTCAGTAGTGCAGGTCTAGTGATACAATGTAACAAGACACTACACATAGCACTCAGTAGTGCAGGTCTAGTGATACAATGTAACAAGACATCACACAGAGCACTCAGTACTGCAGGTCTAGTGATACAGTGTAACAAGACAGCACACAGAGCACTCAGTACTGCAGGTCTAGTGATACAATGTAACAAGACAGCACACAGAGCACTCAGTAATGAAGGTCTAGTGATACAATGTAACAAGACAGGACACTGAGCACTCAGTACTGCAGGTCTAGTGATACAATGTAACAAGACAACACACAGAGCACTCAGTAATGAAGGTCTAGTGATACAATGTAACAAGACAGGACACTGAGCACTCAGTACTGCAGGTCTAGTGATACAATGTAACAAGACAGGACACAGAGCACTCAGTACTGCAAGTCTACTGATACAATGTAACAAGACACTACACAGAGCACTCAGTACTGCAGGTCTAGTGATACAATGTAACAAGACAGCACACAGAGCACTCAGTACTGCAGGTCTAGTGATACAATGTAACGACAGCACACAGAGCACTCAGTACTGCAGGTCTAGTGATAAAATGTAACAAGACAGCACACAGAGCACTCAGTACTGCAGGTCTAGTGATACAATGTAACAAGACATCACACAGAGCACTCAGTACTGCAGGTCTAGTGATACAATGTAACAAGACACTACACAGAGCATTCAGTACTGCAGGTCTAGTGATACAATGTAACAAGACACTACACAGAGCACTCAGTACTGCAGGTCTAGTGATACAATGTAACAGGACACTACACAGAGCACTCAGTACTACAGGTCTAGTGATACAACGTAACAAGACACGACACGGAGCACTCAGTACTGCAGGTCTAGTGATACAATGTAACAAGACACGACACGGAGCACTCAGTACTGAAGGTCTAGTGATACAATGTAACAAGACACTACACAGAGCACTCAGTACTGCAGGTCTAGTGATACAATGTAACAAGACAACACACAGAGCACTCAGTACTGCAGGTCTAGTGATACAATGTAACAAGACAATACACAGAGCAGTCAGTACTGCAGGTCTAGTGATACAATGTAACAAGACAATACACAGAGCACTCAGTACTACAGGTCTAGTGATACAATGTAACAAGACAGTACACAGAGCACTCAGTACTGCAGGTCTAGTGATACAATGTAACAAGACATTACACAGAGCACTCAGTACTGCAGGTTTAGTGATACAATGTAACAAGACAACACACAGAGCACTCAGTACTGCAGGTCTAGTGATACAATGTAACAAGACAATACACAGAGCAGTCAGTACTGCAGGTCTAGTGATACAATGTAACAAGACAATACACAGAGCTCTTAGTACTGCAGGTCTAGTGATACAATGTAACAAGACACGACACGGAGTACTCAGTACTGCAGGTCTAGTGATACAATGTAACAGGACACTACACAGAGCACTCAGTACTGCAGGTCTAGTGATACAATGTAACAAGACATCAAACATAGCACTCAGTACTGCAGGTCTAGTGATACAATGTAACAAGACACTACACAGAGTACTCAGTACTGCAGGTCTAGTGATACAATGTAACAGGACACTACACAGAGCACTCAGTACTGCAGGTCTAGTGATACAATGTAACAAGACATCACACATAGCACTCAGTACTGCAGGTCTAGTGATACAATGTAACAAGACAGCACACAGAGCACTCAGTACTGCAGGTCTAGTGATACAATGTAACAAGACATCACACAGAGCACTCAGTACTGCAGGTCTAGTGATACAATGTAACAAGACAATACACAGAGCACTCAGTTCTACAGGTCTAGTGATACAATGTAACAAGACAGTACACAGAGCACTCAGTAATGAAGGTCTAGTGACACAATGTAACAAGACACGACACGGAGCACTCAGTACTGCAGGTCTAGTGATACAATGTAACAAGACAATACACAGAGCACTCAGTTCTACAGGTCTAGTGATACAATGTAACAAGACAGTACACAGAGCACTCAGTAATGAAGGTCTAGTGATACAATGTAACAAGACACGACACAGAGCACTCAGTACTGCAGGTCTAGTGATACAATGTAACAAGACATCACACATAGCACTCAGTACTGCAGGTCTAGTGATACAATGTAACAAGACAGTACACAGAGCACTCAGTAATGAAGGTCTAGTGATACAATGTAACAAGACAGGACACAGAGCACTCAGTACTGCAGGTCTAGAGATACAATGTAACAAGACACTACACAGAGCACTCAGTTCTACAGGTATAGTGATACAGTGTAACAAGACAGTACACAGAGCACTCAGTAATGAAGGTCTAGTGATACAATGTAACAAGACAGGACACAGACCACTCAGTACTGCAGGTCTAGTGATACAATGTAACAAGACAGTACACAGAGCACTCAGTACTGCAGGTCTAGTGATACAATGTAACAAGACAGTACACAGGGCACTCAGTACTGCAGGTCTAGTGATACAATGTAACAAGACAGTACACAGAGCACTCAGTACTGCAGGTCTAGTGATACAATGTAACAAGACAGGACACAGAGCACTCAGTAATGAAGGTCTAGTGATACAATGTAACGACACTACACAGAGCACTCAGTACTACAGGTCTAGTGATACAATGTAACAAGACAGCACACAGAGCGCTCAGTACTGCAGGTCTAGTGATACAATGTAACAAGACCCTACACACAGCACTCAGTACTGCAGGTCTAGTGATACAATGTAACAAGACACTACACACAGCACTCAGTACTGCAGGTTTAGTGATACAATGTAACAAGACAGGACACAGAGCACTCAGTAATGAAGGTCTAGTGATACAATGTAACGACACTACACAGAGCACTCAGTACTGCAGGTCTAGTGATACAATGTAACAAGACAGCACACAGAGCGCTCAGTACTGCAGGTCTAGTGATACAATGTAACAAGACAGGACACAGAGCACTCAGTAATGAAGGTCTAGTGATACAATGTAACGACACTACACAGAGCACTCAGTACTGCAGGTCTAGTGATACAATGTAACAAGACAGCACACAGAGCGCTCAGTACTGCAGGTCTAGTGATACAATGTAACAAGACACTACACAGAGCACTCAGTACTGCAGGTCTAGTGATACAATGTAACAAGACACTACACAGAGCACTCAGTACTACAGGTCTAGTGATACAATGTAACAAGACAACACACACAGCACTCAGTACTGCAGGTCTAGTGATACAATGTAACAAGACACTACACACAGCACTCAGTACTGCAGGTTTAGTGATACAATGTAACAAGACAGGACACAGAGCACTCAGTAATGAAGGTCTAGTGATACAATGTAACGACACTACACAGAGCACTCAGTACTGCAGGTCTAGTGATACAATGTAACAAGACAGCACACAGAGCGCTCAGTACTGCAGGTCTAGTGATACAATGTAACAAGACAGGACACAGAGCACTCAGTAATGAAGGTCTAGTAATACAATGTAACGACACTACACAGAGCACTCAGTACTGCAGGTCTAGTGATACAATGTAACAAGACAGCACACAGAGCGCTCAGTACTGCAGGTCTAGTGATACAATGTAACAAGACACTACACAGAGCACTCAGTACTGCAGGTCTAGTGATACAATGTAACAAGACACTACACAGAGCACTCAGTACTACAGGTCTAGTGATACAATGTAACAAGACAACACACAGAGCACTCAGTACTGCATGTCTAGTGATACAATGTAACAAGACAACACACAGAGCACTCAGTACTGCAGGTCTAGTGATACAATGTAACAAGACATCACACAGAGTACTCAGTACTGCAGGTCTAGTGATACAATGTAACGACACTACACAGAGCACTCAGTACTGCAGGTCTAGTGATACAATGTAACAAGACAGCACACAGAGCGCTCAGTACTGCAGGTCTAGTGATACAATGTAACAAGACAGTACACAGAGCACTCAGTACTGCAGGTCTAGTGATACAATGTAACAAGACACTACACAGGGCACTCAGTACTGCAGGTCTAGTGATCCAATGTAACAAGACACTACACAGAGCACTCAGTACTGCAGGTGTAGTGATACAATGTAACAAGACACTACACAGAGCACTCAGTACTGCAGGTCTAGTGATACAATGTAACAAGACACTACACAGAGCACTCAGTACTGCAGGTCTAGTGATACAATGTAACAAGACACTACACAGATCACTCAGTACTGCAGGTCTAGTGATACAATGTAACAATACACTACACAGAGCACTCAGTACTGCAGGTCTAGTGATACAATGTAACAAGACACTACACAGAGCACTCAGTACTGCAGGTCTAGTGATACAATGTAACAAGACAATACACAGAGCAGTCAGTACTGCAGGTCTAGTGATACAATGTAACAAGACAATACACAGAGCTCTTAGTACTGCAGGTCTAGTGATACAATGTAACAAGACACGACACGGAGTACTCAGTACTGCAGGTCTAGTGATACAATGTAACAGGACACTACACAGAGCACTCAGTACTGCAGGTCTAGTGATACAATGTAACAAGACATCACACATAGCACTCAGTACTGCAGGTCTAGTGATACAATGTAACAAGACACTACACAGAGTACTCAGTACTGCAGGTCTAGTGATACAATGTAACAGGACACTACACAGAGCACTCAGTACTGCAGGTCTAGTGATACAATGTAACAAGACATCACACATAGCACTCAGTACTGCAGGTCTAGTGATACAATGTAACAAGACAGCACACAGAGCACTCAGTACTGCAGGTCTAGTGATACAATGTAACAAGACATCACACAGAGCACTCAGTACTGCAGGTCTAGTGATACAATGTAACAAGACAATACACAGAGCACTCAGTTCTACAGGTCTAGTGATACAATGTAACAAGACAGTACACAGAGCACTCAGTAATGAAGGTCTAGTGATACAATGTAACAAGACACGACACGGAGCACTCAGTAATGAAGGTCTAGTGATACAATCTAACAAGACAGGACACAGAGAACTCAGTACTGCAGGTCTAGTGATACAATGTAACAAGACACTACACAGAGCACTCAGTTCTACAGGTCTAGTGATACAGTGTAACAAGACAGTACACAGAGCACTCAGTAATGAAGGTCTAGTGATACAATGTAACAAGACAGGACACAGACCACTCAGTACTGCAGGTCTAGTGATACAATGTAACAAGACAGTACACAGAGCACTCAGTACTGCAGGTCTAGTGATACAATGTAACAAGACAGTACACAGAGCACTCAGTACTGCAGGTCTAGTGATACAATGTAACAAGACAGTACACAGAGCACTCAGTACTGCAGGTCTAGTGATACAATGTAACAAGACAGGACACAGAGCACTCAGTAATGAAGGTCTAGTGATACAATGTAACGACACTACACAGAGCACTCAGTACTGCAGGTCTAGTGATACAATGTAACAAGACAGCACACAGAGCGCTCAGTACTGCAGGTCTAGTGATACAATGTAACAAGACCCTACACACAGCACTCAGTACTGCAGGTCTAGTGATACAATGTAAAAAGACACTACACACAGCACTCAGTACTGCAGGTTTAGTGATACAATGTAACAAGACAGGACACAGAGCACTCAGTAATGAAGGTCTAGTGATACAATGTAACGACACTACACAGAGCACTCAGTACTGCAGGTCTAGTGATACAATGTAACAAGACAGCACACAGAGCGCTCAGTACTGCAGGTCTAGTGATACAATGTAACAAGACAGGACACAGAGCACTCAGTAATGAAGGTCTAGTGATACAATGTAACGACACTACACAGAGCACTCAGTACTGCAGGTCTAGTGATACAATGTAACAAGACAGCACACAGAGCGCTCAGTACTGCAGGTCTAGTGATACAATGTAACAAGACACTACACAGAGCACTCAGTACTGCAGGTCTAGTGATACAATGTAACAAGACACTACACAGAGCACTCAGTACTACAGGTCTAGTGATACAATGTAACAAGACAACACACAGAGCACTCAGTACTGCATGTCTAGTGATACAATGTAACAAGACAACACACAGAGCACTCAGTACTGCAGGTCTAGTGATACAATGTAACAAGACATCACACAGAGTACTCAGTACTGCAGGTCTAGTGATACAATGTAACGACACTACACAGAGCACTCAGTACTGCAGGTCTAGTGATACAATGTAACAAGACAGCACACAGAGCGCTCAGTACTGCAGGTCTAGTGATACAATGTAACAAGACAGTACACAGAGCACTCAGTACTGCAGGTCTAGTGCTACAATGTAACAAGACACTACACAGGGCACTCAGTACTGCAGGTCTAGTGATACAATGTAACAAGACACTACACAGAGCACTCAGTACTGCAGGTGTAGTGATACAATGTAACAAGACACTACGCAGAGCACTCAGTACTGCAGGTCTAGTGATACAATGTAACAAGACACTACACAGAGCACTCAGTACTACAGGTCTAGTGATACAATGTAACAAGACAACACACACAGCACTCAGTACTGCAGGTCTAGTGATACAATGTAACAAGACACTACACACAGCACTCAGTACTGCAGGTTTAGTGATACAATGTAACAAGACAGGACACAGAGCACTCAGTAATGAAGGTCTAGTGATACAATGTAACGACACTACACAGAGCACTCAGTACTGCAGGTCTAGTGATACAATGTAACAAGACAGCACACAGAGCGCTCAGTACTGCAGGTCTAGTGATACAATGTAACAAGACAGGACACAGAGCACTCAGTAATGAAGGTCTAGTGATACAATGTAACGACACTACACAGAGCACTCAGTACTGCAGGTCTAGTGATACAATGTAACAAGACAGCACACAGAGCGCTCAGTACTGCAGGTCTAGTGATACAATGTAACAAGACACTACACAGAGCACTCAGTACTGCAGGTCTAGTGATACAATGTAACAAGACACTACACAGAGCACTCAGTACTACAGGTCTAGTGATACAATGTAACAAGACAACACACAGAGCACTCAGTACTGCATGTCTAGTGATACAATGTAACAAGACAACACACAGAGCACTCAGTACTGCAGGTCTAGTGATACAATGTAACAAGACATCACACAGAGTACTCAGTACTGCAGGTCTAGTGATACAATGTAACGACACTACACAGAGCACTCAGTACTGCAGGTCTAGTGATACAATGTAACAAGACAGCACACAGAGCGCTCAGTACTGCAGGTCTAGTGATACAATGTAACAAGACAGTACACAGAGCACTCAGTACTGCAGGTCTAGTGATACAATGTAACAAGACACTACACAGGGTACTCAGTACTGCAGGTCTAGTGATCCAATGTAACAAGACACTACACAGAGCACTCAGTACTGCAGGTGTAGTGATACAATGTAACAAGACACTACACATAGCACTCAGTACTGCAGGTCTAGTGATACAATGTAACAAGACACTACACAGAGCACTCAGTACTGCAGGTCTAGTGATACAATGTAACAAGACACTACACAGATCACTCAGTACTGCAGGTCTAGTGATACAATGTAACAATACACTACACAGAGCACTCAGTACTGCAGGTATAGTGATACAATGTAACAAGACACTACACAGAGCACTCAGTACTGCAGGTCTAGTGATACAATGTAACAAGACAATACACAGAGCAGTCAGTACTGCAGGTCTAGTGATACAATGTAACAAGACAATACACAGAGCTCTTAGTACTGCAGGTCTAGTGATACAATGTAACAAGACACGACACGGAGTACTCAGTACTGCAGGTCTAGTGATACAATGTAACAGGACACTACACAGAGCACTCAGTACTGCAGGTCTAGTGATACAATGTAACAAGACATCACACATAGCACTCAGTACTGCAGGTCTAGTGATACAATGTAACAAGACACTACACAGAGTACTCAGTACTGCAGGTCTAGTGATACAATGTAACAGGACACTACACAGAGCACTCAGTACTGGAGGTCTAGTGATACAATGTAACAAGACATCACACATAGCACTCAGTACTGCAAGTCTAGTGATACAATGTAACAAGACAGCACACAGAGCACTCAGTACTGCAGGTCTAGTGATACAATGTAACAAGACAATACACAGAGCACTCAGTTCTACAGGTCTAGTGATACAATGTAACAAGACAGTACACAGAGCACTCAGTAATGAAGGTCTAGTGATACAATGTAACAAGACACGACACGGAGCACTCAGTACTGCAGGTCTAGTGATACAATGTAACAAGACAGTACACAGAGCACTCAGTAATGAAGGTCTAGTGATACAATGTAACAAGACAGGACACAGAGCACTCAGTTCTACAGGTCTAGTGATACAGTGTAACAAGAAAGTACACAGAGCACTCAGTAATGAAGGTCTAGTGATACAATGTAACAAGACAGGACACAGACCACTCAGTACTGCAGGTCTAGTGATACAATGTAACAAGACAGTACACAGAGCACTCAGTACTGCAGGTCTAGTGATACAATGTAACAAGACAGTACACAGAGCACTCAGTACTGCAGGTCTAGTGATACAATGTAACAAGACAGTACACAGAGCACTCAGTACTGCAGGTCTAGTGATACAATGTAACAAGACAGGACACAGAGCACTCAGTAATGAAGGTCTAGTGATACAATGTAACGACACTACACAGAGCACTCAGTACTACAGGTCTAGTGATACAATGTAACAAGACAGCACACAGAGCGCTCAGTACTGCAGGTCTAGTGATACAATGTAACAAGACCCTACACACAGCACTCAGTACTGCAGGTCTAGTGATACAATGTAACAAGACACTACACAGAGCACTCAGTACTGCAGGTCTAGTGATACAATGTAACAAGACAACACACACAGCACTCACTACTGCAGGTCTAGTGATACAATGTAACAAGACAGGACACAGAGCACTCAGTAATGAAGGTCTAGTGATACAATGTAACGACACTACACAGAGCACTCAGTACTGCAGGTCTAGTGATACAATGTAACAAGACAGCACACAGAGCGCTCAGTACTGCAGGTCTAGTGATACAATGTAACAAGACAGGACACAGAGCACTCAGTAATGAAGGTCTAGTGATACAATGTAACGACACTACACAGAGCACTCAGTACTGCAGGTCTAGTGATACAATGTAACAAGACAGCACACAGAGCGCTCAGTACTGCAGGTCTAGTGATACAATGTAACAAGACACTACACAGAGCACTCAGTACTGCAGGTCTAGTGATACAATGTAACAAGACACTACACAGAGCACTCAGTACTACAGGTCTAGTGATACAATGTAACAAGACAACACACAGAGCACTCAGTACTGCATGTCTAGTGATACAATGTAACAAGACAACACACAGAGCACTCAGTACTGCAGGTCTAGTGATACAATGTAACAAGACATCACACAGAGTACTCAGTACTGCAGGTCTAGTGATACAATGTAACGACACTACACAGAGCACTCAGTACTGCAGGTCTAGTGATACAATGTAACAAGACAGCACACAGAGCGCTCAGTACTGCAGGTCTAGTGATACAATGTAACAAGACAGTACACAGAGCACTCAGTACTGCAGGTCTAGTGCTACAATGTAACAAGACACTACACAGGGCACTCAGTACTGCAGGTCTAGTGATACAATGTAACAAGACACTACACAGAGCACTCAGTACTGCAGGTGTAGTGATACAATGTAACAAGACACTACGCAGAGCACTCAGTACTGCAGGTCTAGTGATACAATGTAACAAGACACTACACAGAGCACTCAGTACTACAGGTCTAGTGATACAATGTAACAAGACAACACACACAGCACTCAGTACTGCAGGTCTAGTGATACAATGTAACAAGACACTACACACAGCACTCAGTACTGCAGGTTTAGTGATACAATGTAACAAGACAGGACACAGAGCACTCAGTAATGAAGGTCTAGTGATACAATGTAACGACACTACACAGAGCACTCAGTACTGCAGGTCTAGTGATACAATGTAACAAGACAGCACACAGAGCGCTCAGTACTGCAGGTCTAGTGATACAATGTAACAAGACAGGACACAGAGCACTCAGTAATGAAGGTCTAGTGATACAATGTAACGACACTACACAGAGCACTCAGTACTGCAGGTCTAGTGATACAATGTAACAAGACAGCACACAGAGCGCTCAGTACTGCAGGTCTAGTGATACAATGTAACAAGACACTACACAGAGCACTCAGTACTGCAGGTCTAGTGATACAATGTAACAAGACACTACACAGAGCACTCAGTACTACAGGTCTAGTGATACAATGTAACAAGACAACACACAGAGCACTCAGTACTGCATGTCTAGTGATACAATGTAACAAGACAACACACAGAGCACTCAGTACTGCAGGTCTAGTGATACAATGTAACAAGACATCACACAGAGTACTCAGTACTGCAGGTCTAGTGATACAATGTAACGACACTACACAGAGCACTCAGTACTGCAGGTCTAGTGATACAATGTAACAAGACAGCACACAGAGCGCTCAGTACTGCAGGTCTAGTGATACAATGTAACAAGACAGTACACAGAGCACTCAGTACTGCAGGTCTAGTGATACAATGTAACAAGACACTACACAGGGCACTCAGTACTGCAGGTCTAGTGATCCAATGTAACAAGACACTACACAGAGCACTCAGTACTGCAGGTGTAGTGATACAATGTAACAAGACACTACACATAGCACTCAGTACTGCAGGTCTAGTGATACAATGTAACAAGACACTACACAGAGCACTCAGTACTGCAGGTCTAGTGATACAATGTAACAAGACACTACACAGATCACTCAGTACTGCAGGTCTAGTGATACAATGTAACAATACACTACACAGAGCACTCAGTACTGCAGGTCTAGTGATACAATGTAACAAGACACTACACAGAGCACTCAGTACTGCAGGTCTATTGATACAATGTAACAAGACAATACACAGAGCAGTCAGTACTGCAGGTCTAGTGATACAATGTAACAAGACAATACACAGAGCTCTTAGTACTGCAGGTCTAGTGATACAATGTAACAAGACACGACACGGAGTACTCAGTACTGCAGGTCTAGTGATACAATGTAACAGGACACTACACAGAGCACTCAGTACTGCAGGTCTAGTGATACAATGTAACAAGACATCACACATAGCACTCAGTACTGCAGGTCTAGTGATACAATGTAACAAGACACTACACAGAGTACTCAGTACTGCAGGTCTAGTGATACAATGTAACAGGACACTACACAGAGCACTCAGTACTGCAGGTCTAGTGATACAATGTAACAAGACATCACACATAGCACTCAGTACTGCAGGTCTAGTGATACAATGTAAAAAGACAGCACACAGAGCACTCAGTACTGCAGGTCTAGTGATACAATGTAACAAGACATCACACAGAGCACTCAGTACTGCAGGTCTAGTGATACAATGTAACAAGACAATACACAGAGCACTCAGTTCTACAGGTCTAGTGATACAATGTAACAAGACAGTACACAGAGCACTCAGTAATGAAGGTCTAGTGATACAATGTAACAAGACACGACAAGGAGCACTCAGTACTGCAGGTCTAGTGATACAATGTAACAAGACAGTACACAGAGCACTCAGTAATGAAGGTCTAGTGATACAATGTAACAAGACAGGACACAGAGAACTCAGTACTGCAGGTCTAGTGATACAATGTAACAAGACACTACACAGAGCACTCAGTTCTACAGGTCTAGTGATACAGTGTAACAAGACAGTACACAGAGCACTCAGTAATGAAGGTCTAGTGATACAATGTAACAAGACAGGACACAGACCACTCAGTACTGCAGGTCTAGTGATACAATGTAACAAGACAGTACACAGAGCACTCAGTACTGCAGGTCTAGTGATACAATGTAACAAGACAGTACACAGAGCACTCAGTACTGCAGGTCTAGTGATACAATGTAACAAGACAGTACACAGAGCACTCAGTACTGCAGGTCTAGTGATACAATGTAACAAGACAGGACACAGAGCACTCAGTAATGAAGGTCTAGTGATACAATGTAACGACACTACACAGAGCACTCAGTACTGCAGGTCTAGTGATACAATGTAACAAGACAGCACACAGAGCGCTCAGTACTGCAGGTCTAGTGATACAATGTAACAAGACCCTACACACAGCACTCAGTACTGCAGGTCTAGTGATACAATGTAAAAAGACACTACACACAGCACTCAGTACTGCAGGTTTAGTGATACAATGTAACAAGACAGGACACAGAGCACTCAGTAATGAAGGTCTAGTGATACAATGTAACGACACTACACAGAGCACTCAGTACTGCAGGTCTAGTGATACAATGTAACAAGACAGCACACAGAGCGCTCAGTACTGCAGGTCTAGTGATACAATGTAACAAGACAGGACACAGAGCACTCAGTAATGAAGGTCTAGTGATACAATGTAACGACACTACACAGAGCACTCAGT
Source organism: Rhinophrynus dorsalis (assembly GCA_037306005.1). NCBI lineage: Eukaryota > Metazoa > Chordata > Amphibia > Anura > Rhinophrynidae > Rhinophrynus > Rhinophrynus dorsalis. Next base: position 216 of record JBBDGT010000207.1, on the reverse strand, counting down.
ACTGCAGGTCTAGTGATACAATGTAACAAGACAGCACACAGAGCGCTCAGTACTGCAGGTCTAGTGATACAATGTAACAAGACACTACACAGAGCACTCAGTACTGCAGGTCTAGTGATACAATGTAACAAGACATCACACAGAGTACTCAGTACTGCAGGTCTAGTGATACAATGTAACGACACTACAGAGAGCACTCAGTACTGCAGGTCTAGT
>JBBDGT010000104.1:0-39282 GCA_037306005.1 Rhinophrynus dorsalis | reverse complement strand
TAGTTGTAGTACAAGAGTAATTGAATGATAAAGTATCCCCTCCCCTTTTACTGATGTAACACTGTTCAGCCAGAGCAGAAGGGAGGTGCCCAGGTAGACTGCAGAGAGGGACAATCTTCAATTAAGATAAGGGAAAAACATGAAAAACTTGTCAAGGGGGGCAGGGCTTTCATTGTTCTCATAGGAAGAAGATTGTCCCCTGCTGTTATCTGTCTGGTCTATGGACTGGATTCCACATCTGAGAAGAGATGGCTTACACTAGGTAAAAGGGGCGGGAGGGGAAACTTTGCTTGTGAATATCTCTCAAACCATAAAGGTTTGAGAGATAAGACTTATATCATTCTTCATGTTTTTTTAATGCCTACAAAATAAAATAAAGTTAAAACGAAGTATTACTATCCCTTTAACTGGCAAAGTCTTTGTTTATTTGAAAATTTGTCTTTTTAAAGGGATAGTAATACTTAAGTATTACTAATCCATATAGTAAAGTCCTATTAAAAATAAATGTATTGCCCCCAGTTTCATCTCTCAAACCTTTATGATTTGAGAGATAATCTCTCCTAAAGTTGTCCTCTCCCTCCCCCTTCCCCGAAGTCAACGTTGTAGCTGACTGAAGGGAAATCGGGTCATAGATCATCAGGTGGCTCTGCAGCTGAGCCGAGATGGCGTTAATTAAAAAAATATTTCACTAAAACAGTCTTCTACGTGTGCTTGCAAACCAAGCACAAGCCAAGCACACGTAGAAGACCATTTCAGTGAAAGTTTTCTTTTTTATTAACGTGATCGCAGCTGTGCTGGAGAGCCACCTGAAAATCGTACGACTTGCTTCCCTGCAGTCAGCTAGAACACTGACTTCGGGGAAGGGGGAGGTAGAGGGCAACTTTAGGAGAGATTATCTCTCAAACCATAAAGGTTTGAGAGATGACACTGGGGGCAATACATTTATTTTTAAAAGAACTTTAATATAGGGATTACAAATATTTAAGTATTACTATCCCTTTAAAAAGACAAATTTTCAAATAAACAAAGACTTAGTTAACTCTATACTACTGCTTCTCACTCTTCCTAACTACTTTAATTTGTCTCCTCCAAGTTTATTGATAAAACATAAAGTGACAGTTAAAAGAATATTTTTTCTGAAAATACCTCAACGTGACGGTAGATTAAACCACTCTCGCTTTTAAAACTGTTTATCCCTTTAAAGACAAAAAAATGTCTTGACAATTTTCATTACAAAGACAAAATCAAGGAAATTTTTAACATCAGAATTTTTAAGGACAATATTCATCTAGATCTTCTTATTGTTATTTTTAATTATTTATGACACATTTTCAAATGTGATGGATTTATTTCTGAAAATATGGTCCTTCTTTTACCACTAACTCATGATCCGACAATCTTTTCATTATGATGACTTTTTGAACATCTCATTCTAAGTGAGAAATGTATATTTTAATGATTTTCCTGCACACTAAAATAAGGAGATTGGTGTGGTGAGGAGATTCTTCATTCAAAAAACGATTTTTCCCCTGCAATTTCAATTTTGAACATCAGGTGGCAGTGTTCCTTTTATTTACTATGGAGAGTGGTAGCTGAAGACTCAAATTCTCTGGCAGAGTGAAGGCCAAAAAAGAAAAAAACATTGGTGATATTGCTAACAGTTTGAGTAAAAAAAAAAGTCTGAACCATTAGTCTAGTTCAGTGAATACTCTTATATTAATCAGCAGGGAAGGCTCTGTAACGTATAGTTTTTCATAAAATGCTTACTGTTCCTTTAATGAAATCCTGGCACTGTATCCCAGTGACCTCTGCCCTCTCCATATCCTAGTGACCTCTGCCCTCTCAGAATCCTAGTGACCTCTACTCTCTCCTACCAGATGATATACGTGGCTCGTAAGCTAAGGATGTAGCGGTCTCATATTATTACTTCTACAGAATGGCTACTGTGCACCCAGACCCGGGGACATGGGAGGACTTCCTAAAATCATTCATGGAGGGGAATGGTGCGTATGTACAAATGTGTGTATGTGTAGATGTATAGACATGCATGGGAATGAGACTGTTTATATGAATGTGAGTGCATATATATATGAGTGTATAGATAGATAGACAGACAGACAGACAGATAGATATGAGATAGATTGAAAAGAGATAGATAGATATATAGATAGATAGATAGATAGATAGATAGATAGATAGATATGAGATATATAGATAGATAGATAGATAGATAGATAGATAGATAGATATGAGATAGATTGAAAAGAGATAGATAGATAGATATATAGATAGATAGATAGATAGATAGATAGATAGATAGATAGATGATAGATTGACAGATAGATAGATAGATAGATAGATAGATAGATAGATAGATAGATAGATACTAGCCAGTGGTGTCCACATGATTGGGCATGCCGTGTATTCCCGGACACGCTGGACCTGTGTAATGGGGAGTCTCCCTGGAGCAGTTTTTGTGGGAGCAGGCAGGGGGCTCAGTCTGGTATAGATATGGACGTTTCCTCTCTGCAGTGGCACATGGGAGTGAAAAGCGGGACTTGAGCAGCACCCAGGAGGCCACCATGCCTTGACCAAAACACTCAGCATTGTTCTATCTCTGTGTGCGCTCTTCATACTATTTGTTTTTCTAGAGAGTGTTATATGCATTACAGAACATTGCAGATGTAATAACTTTTGAACAATAAATCCCTTCTGCAGTGGGAGTGCCTTTGTTTTACTCAGCAAGAAAAGCTTGTTAACAAATATATTTTACTGCTCCTTTAACCCTTAGAAGACCAGAGAGGTTGCTTTACAGTGTTGCTCACCCCTCTGGTCTTCATAGAGTTAAATTAGGACCAGTAAAGGATTTATGCAAACTGGTAAATAAAGCAATTATCACACATCAGGAACTGGTGTCTGATGTAGTTGCAATAGGACTTATCTGGCCACACCCATACAACAGAATGTGGGAGTGGCCAGCACAGTTTATGCTCCTCCCATCAAAACTTGTTGCTGTAGACAGTTGCCTACTCTGCCTAATGGTGAGTCCTCTTTTACAGTTGCCTTTGGGTCATGGAGCGCTCATGTGAAAGGCTGGTGGCACATGAGCAAGAAGAGGGACATTCTGTACCTGTTCTATGAGGATCTGCTCAGGGTGAGAACTTGTTTTGTGCTGGGATGACCTTCATAACCTGCTGGATACATACCTCCCAACATTTCAAATTGCCAAAGAGGGACACTAGTGTTTTAGGGGGTGTTGCTGGTGGCGTGTCTAGTGGGAATGGCATTACAAAGAATTTTTAGGCTATTTCATGACCTATTGACACCTACCTGTGAAACCTAATAAATGTCTTATAACAAGACCAAATTATTTTATTTACACAGACTAATTTATAAAGACATATACTGACGTTTATACAAATAGTAATGTGAGTTTTATTGCTGTAGAGCAATGTGATACATTTATATACACACCACACAGTCTGATCTCCTAAAAAGAGGGACATCAGGGTAGGAAAGAGGGACAGAGGGATTTGAGTCTAAAAGAGGGACTGTCCCTCCTAAAGAGGGACACTTGGGAGGTATGTGGATACAAGTAGGGTTGCCACCTTTTCTTCAAAAAAATACCGGCCATGGCATTCCCTCCATAGACTTAACATTGGAAAGAAGCCAATTTTTTACCGGCCTGCCGGTAAAATACCGGCTGGGTGGCAACCCTAGATACAAGAAGAGACTCCAGTGCAAACCTCTTCCACCCGCGGGGTCCCGTACCAGGGGACGTTTGGGCAGAAGTGATTGCTACATATTGGGAGTCTGGAAAGGAAGTAGCTAAGTGTTGTTTAAAGGAGCAGTAAACTTTTTTTTATGAAGACCTATATGTTTTAGAGATTTTCCTGTTGAGTAAAACAAGGTCACCCATACCGCTGTCAGTTGTTTTACTCAAAAGTTATAGCAGTTCAAATAATCAGGAAGTGAATTTACTGTGTGATTACTTCCTGATTGTTCTAACTGACAGGAAGTGAATTTACTGTGTTTACTTCCTGATAGTTCTGACAGGAAGTGAATTTACTGTGTTTACTTCCTGGACGTTCTAACTGACAGGAAGTGAATTTATTGTGTTTACTTCCTGATAGTTCTAACTGACAGGAAGTGAATTTACGGTGTGATTACTTCCTGATAGTTCTAACTGACAGGAAGTGACTCAGCAGTTTCTATCACATCCTATGGAGAACTGTATGTCACTAACTTTCCTCTCCTTTAGAACATAACAGAATTACTAATTGGAATTTGACCACTAGAGGGCACAGGTTTAAACTGTAATAACTCTGGAAATATTGGGAGTACCATTATTTAATTCAGCAGGAAACGCCCTACAAGATAACTACTTTCATTAAAAAAGTTTACTGTTCCTTTAAGCCCAGGCCGGGTCTCATGTTTAACAGAGAAATAACACCTCCTAATAACCAACCCCCACTTACTTACATGAACAGAAAAACCTTATGGCCCCTATGAATTTTGTCCTTGTGCCTTGGTTCAAGAGATAACATATTAAATCAGTCCTGGATGTCAGGTCCGTGGGGGGCGGACATGACAGTGGCTGGCAGTTTTTTCAGACTGACGCAGGAGTAGTGTGTGAACTTACTTTAACCTCCTGAGTGCCGGAGTGGTGTGCAATGCATTGTTCTGCAGTGTTTTGCATGTCCCTCTGGCACTCAAAGGGTTAAGGGTCAGAGAGGAGTGCAGTACACTGAAAAGCAATGTGTTGTACGCCCCACTGGTTTCTAAAGGGTTAATATTACCATGTGCAGTGAGCAGAGTTTGAGGTCATGTGGTCAGCAACTGTCATGTCCACCTCCATGGACAAAACATTCAGGGCTGATTGGGGACATCAGGACTTGAACTAAGAAAATTCATAGGGGCCATTAGGTCTTTCTGACCATAGTAAGGTAACTGGAGGGGGTTATTTTAGAAGGGGTTAATTCTCCTTTAAAGAGGAACTTCCAAGTTTGCCTATTTGAAAACTGTATTAACCCTTTGAGTGCCCGAGGGGTACGCAACGCATTGGGTTAAAAACTGCCTATATATCACGTTAACTATAATTGCAGCAGATGTATAATGTAGGACAGTCACACTTTTATTTCTGGGCAAAGTGAAAGTGAAAATGTCCTGGTACTGCACAAAGCTTCATTAACATATGAAACATAATTGAAACCTTCATTAGCATGTGACACATCACTGAAAATGCTTCATTACTGTGAAGGTACCAGCGGACGCCCAGCCTTGGTGTTCCCTGTCAATGGTCACTTCTTCCGCTACGAGCCAGATGGACATCCAACAGTATACCGCAATACACCCCAATCGCCAGGCAAAACTAGTGTCAGGGTAACCAGCACGCACTCTGCATACAGCAAGCTTTACCCCACCAGACAACACCAGTGTCTTGGGGTTAGCATAACAACTGACTTTATTGGAACAAACCACACATATTTATACACAAAACCTACACTGAAATACATGGGCAGGCAGGATGCAATAGGTGAGTCACAGGGATAATATAATCACAATATACAAGACAAAGGGCCAACAACAGAAGGTTCCAGCAATTACAATAACACAGACATGATTGCATTAATACACAAAAAGCTAGCAACAAATGGGACAACACCACACCAATATCTCCCATAGTCACCACAGTTTCATCACAATTACCATCTGAAACATCACTTATGAGCTTAATTAGCATATGAAAATGACACTGGTACCTCACAGTTACCTCAATGTGAATATCTCCTTAACTGTACATTTGCTGTACTTTTGTTTAATGTGACACAGAGACAATTTTTAATGCAGTTTTCAAATATGCAAACTTGAATTAAGGTGAAAGTTCCACGTTAAAGCCTCAGATCCAGGGCCGGATTTTCAATAAGGCAGAGTAGGCATCTGCCTACAGGCGCACCCCACAGAGGGGCGCCTGTCATTGCAATCGATATATATATATTTTTTTAAGTAGTGTGGTGTTCTGTGCTGTGCCGCACCGCCCGCTGCATGGTAAGGTCTGTGCCTTCTTCGGCACAGACCTGTAGCTGCTGAGCTACCCCGGCTCTGTAGTAATGCAGATCGCTGGGAGATTACATCATCTCCATGACATCATATCCCAGTGCTCTGCATTACTACAGAGAAGACCGTGCGGGAGCTCCAGCAGCTACAGGTCTGTGCAGAAGCACAGATCTCTCCTTCCGCTGGACCACCAGGGAGGTAGGAAACGGATGGGGGGGAGAGAATGTGAGGCTTAATGTGGAGATGATGGGGACAATATGTGGATGGGGGTGCAAGTAATGTGGAGCTGATGGGGGCAATGTGGAGCTGATGGGGCAATATGGAGTTGATGGGGGCAATTTTGAGATGATGGGGCAATATGATGGCAATGTGGAGCTGATGGGGCAATAGGGAGTTGATGGGGGCAATGTTGAGATGATGGGGCAATATGAGGGCAGTATGGAGCTAATGGGGACAATGTGGAGCTGATGGGGGAAATATGGAGTTGATGGGGGAAAAGTTGAGATGATGGGGCAATATGAGGGCAATGTGAAGCTGATGGGGGCAATGTGGAGCTGATGGGGGGCAATGCAAGGGCAATGTGGAGGTAATGGGGGCAATGTGGAGATGATGGGGGCAATGTGAGGGTAATGTGGAGATTAGGAGCATTGTGGAGGTGTCCAGTGGAGATGGCCAATGGGGGGGGGCTCGCTTTAGATTTCTGTGCCTACAGGCTCCTGAGATGTAAATCCGGCCCTGAGCAGATATCATATTGTCAGAGAGAACATTCAATGGCGTAGTGCTGTGTTGATTTCCCCAATGGTAATGGTGTAATCGGGCTCCATGGCACATTAAATATTCATTAAGACAGTCCAGATCCTAAGTGTTTTGAGAGACTAGCAACTCCCCTGAACTTTTGTTTGATAATGATGATCGTCCTAGTATTCTACAAAAAAATTGTATTGATAACATTTTCTATCTTCCTGGATAGGATTCAATGAGTGAGATCAAGAAAATTATGAAGTTCTTGGGGAAGGATCTTCCTGAAGATGTTCTGGAGAAGATCAACCAACACACTTCCTTCCAGGCCATGAAAGACAATCCGATGACCAATTACAGCACCATACCTAATGATCTGATGGACCAGGCTGTCTCGCCGTTTATGAGGAAAGGTACAACCCTCATCTAGTCCAATGGTGGGAATTAATTGGGCCGGAGGGCCCAGTGGCTCGTTATGGATGATGGAATTTGTAGTTCCCAACAATAGGAGAGCCAAAAATGTCCTAGCCCTGCACTATATTAACTGCCGTGCTGCTGCTACACAGCAAAATTATAAATTCTGCCTGGCTTTGCAATGGAAAAATAATACATTGTATCGGTGTTGTCTTTTGGATTGCATTATATCAGTTTTGTGCTTTGTGAAACATTAGAGTCTATTTAATAAATGTATGCTTGAAAACTGCGTGGCAAATAATTAAGACACCTAATTTATTAATGCATTTTGCATTAGCTGTGTTTTTGTTGATGAGCAAAAAAAAAAAAAAATCTGCATGGAAACTACAAAATTTCATAGAAATATATGCAGCTTTAAAGGGATAGTAATACTTCATTTTATCTTTATTTTGTAGGCATTAAAAAAACATGAAGAACGATATAAGTCTTATCTCTCAAACCTTTATGGTTTGAGAGATATTCACAAGCAAAGTTTCCCCTCCCGCCCCATCCATAGACCAGACAGATAACAGAAGGGGACGATCTTCTTCCTATGAGAACAATGAAAGCCCTGCCCCCCTTGACAAGTCTTTCAGGTTTTTCCCTTGTCTTAATTGAAGATTGTCCCTCTCTGCAGTCTACCTGGGCACCTCCCTTCTGATCTGGCTGAGCAGTTTTACATTAGTAAAAGGGGTGGGAGGGGGATACTTTGTCATTGAATTACTCTTGAACTACAACTCTGACAGAATTGAAATAACACTCTCCAAATTCCAAACACTATGATGATTAATTAGAGCTGCTTTTATTATGAAACATTACCATCCCTTTAAATGACTGGAACATTGCATTGGCATTGCTAACTTTTCTTAGGAGCAATGAGAATTTTTATTAGCATAAATGCAAATTTTTATTAGTATTGCTAAAGTTTTAGACACAAATGGCGGAATGCAAGAAACGTTTACAAGCACTAAAGGTGAAATAATTATTTTAACCTGCGCAAATAACTTTTGCACAAGTTGTAATCCAGGAAGCTGTTTACCGAAAGAATCTTGAATTGTGCACCAATTTGCTAGATTTGTGCACAAACTATAGCACTTGGGACACCAACAAACAGACGTACAAAATTGTTCGCAATATCACTTCCTGCATTAGACGCATACGCTACTCTGCTCAGACAGATTCCTAATCCTAGCCACGCCCACACGACCACGCTCACACACACAAAATATGTGCAGCAATTTGGTATTTTAGATTTTTCATGCGCAATTCAATAAAATCATGCATAAAAATGTTCGCAATCACCTTTCACTAATAATTTAGCGACTGCTTCTGTTTCTTGCATTCCGCCAAAAATTACTTTCTATCATTATTAAAAATGACAAATGCAATCATTATTGCCATTTGATATGCTCTGGGCTTTTAAATCTCAATTGTATTAAAGCGGAGCTTTCAGATAATAGCACGTCGCCATGCATTCATTACATGTATGGCGATTAGCTTGAAAATGTATGTCTTACAAAAAAAAATGCATGTGTCTAATGGAATCCGTCCCGTTTGGAGACTGGAACTGAGGCTAGAGAGCAGACATCTTGTCTGTGCGCTTGTGCTGACAGTCCCGGTCTCCATTGAGTAGACTGCTTTGAACCATATGGTCACTGGAAGGGACTGACACGCAGGTGCACAGACCGCACTAACCTTCCCATCAGTCCCGAAACGGGACAGATTCCTCTAGACACAAGTATTTTTTTTTGGTAAGATATATCTTTTCAAGCTAGTCGCCATGCATTTAAAGGGATAGTAAACCGTGAAAATAAGTTTATTTTATAATGTAGCCCTTAAAAAAACATGAAAAATTATATAAGTCTTACCTCCCAAACCTTTATGGTTTGGGAGATATTCACAAGTAAAATAAAGTAAAAGTCCTTTTTCCTGGCAGTTTCAGCCAAGTCTGCCATCTAGTGGACAGATTTGGAATTCGGTCCACAGATCAACCATCTGCTCTTTAGCAGTGCTGAGTTCACGATCTTTAAAAAGAACTATTTCATTGGAACTGTGTACAGTGTGTGCCTGGCTTGCAAGCACACTTTGTAGACATTCCAATAAAGAAATCATTTTTAAAGATCGTGATCTCGGCACTTCTGGAGAGCCGCGGCCAGTCTGGGGACCGGGTTCCAAATCTGAGAGGTAGAACGTTGATGTCACTCAGGGGGAAACTTTGCTTCTGAATATCTCCCAAACCATAAAGGTTTGGGAGATAAGACTTATATCATTTTTCATGTTTTTTTAAGGGCTACAATACAAAATAAACTTATTTTCAAGGTTTAATATCCCTTTAATGAATGCATGGCGACTGGATATTATCTGAAAGTTCCGCTTTAAATAGACCCCATTGTATCAGTGGTGTGCTGTGTGATACATTGTATCAGACTTGTGCTTTGTGATAAAATGTGTCACTCTTCCTAAACTGAGAAGTGCAGAAGTGATATTTTCAGTTTATAGCAGGACTGATGTATGTGTACAGTCCGCCAGACCCAAGGGCCAGATGAAATCAGTCTGTGAGCTGTATTTTGTCCATTACTGATCTAGAAATGCACTGGACACCCCTTTGGCATTCATTTTTTTGGTAGTTTACAAAAAAATACTAAAATGGGAAGTCTGAGCAGTGCATTAACACATAACACCCCATATACTACTTTATCTCTCCTGCACATCCCACCCAAACTTCCCACCTATTAGTTCACTCACTTGTCTTTCTCTCTCCAGGAATCTGCGGTGACTGGAAGAACCATTTCACAGTGTCCCAGAACGAGAGATTTGATGAATATTATCAACGAGAGATGTCAGACACCGACTTATCCTTTCATTTCTAGGACTGCGGCAGTCTGCTCTGAACATCCCCTGGTGTAGACTGATGTGGTCACCCTCACTCCTGCACTTGTGTGTGTGTATCAGTGCAATATGAACCACCACCCTACAGAGGATTATTATCTACCCTCACACTTACACAACGGACTGACATTCCCACTACTGCACTACTACAAATTGTTTTAGTTCACTAATAATCATTTGTATAATTCTCATTGCTGGGGCAAATGTCATCTGGTAGCTCCTCATCGGCAGTTATGCTCTCCTAGGAACAGACCTGCTGTTGTGACCAGAGATGCCTTGTGATTCCTGGTGGATGAATGGGAGAGCAGGACAGGGGGCATGAAAAGAGGCCCAAATAAATACCCATCGGGCGACTAGCTGCTCAAGTAGCGCTAGTGGCCAGAAATATTAGCTGGTGTTTGGGAATTGTACGCTGTTCCCGGACTGACAGGCAGGAAACAGCGCAGACATCTTTCCATGGTGACGTCTGCGCACATGCGCTGTCAGCCCCAGACGGCTCTAGGAGGCGCTGCTAGGAGCCGCATGGTACCGGAAGGGACTGACAGCGCAGGCGCACAGACGTCACTATGGGAAGATGTCTGCGCTGTTTCCTGGCTGTCAGTTCAGGAACAGTGTACATTTCTCAAACACCAGGTAATACATAGTAACATAGTAATTTAGGTTGAAAAAAGACTTGCATCCATCTAGTTCAACCCTTTTCTATTCCTGTTTACCATCGTTGATCCAAAAGAAGGCAAAAACCCTCAATACAGCAATTTCAAATTCTGCCTTGAATGGGGGGAAAATATTCTGACGACTAGCACCACTGAGCAGCTAGTCGCCAGATGGGTATTTATTTGGGCCAGATTTATTCATGGTTGGTAGTTCCACTTTAAGGACTGTGTCCCTGACTGTATGTGTCCTAAGAACACTCCCATATGTCTTTAGTTCATGGTTTTGTTTTTTTTGTTTGTTTTTTATGTTTTAAATGTGAAGCCATCTGTCGAACTGTGCCTCCTCTTACTTATGATTCCTTGCCAATGTGTACACTGTCCACCAGTCATGGCCAATTCATAGTCATGTAACCACATGGATCACCATCACCACAATGCATTTATATAAAGAACACAAAGCTCAGACTTCTGCGTGTGCAGAACGTCACATGCACCCCCTGCTGGGAGGAGTTATATGAATCAGTAGGAGGAGTTATAGGGAGGAGTTATGTGAATCATTAGGAGGGGTTATATGAATCAGTAGGAGGACTTATAGGGAGGAGTTATATGAATCAGTAGGAGGAGTTATATGAATCAGTATGAGGACTTATAGGGAGGAGTTATATGAATCAGTAGGAGGAGTTATAGGGAGGAGTTATATGAATCAGTAGGAGATATTATAGAGAGGAGTTATATGAATCAGTAGGAGGAGTTATATGAATCAGTAGGAGGAGTTATAGGGAGGAGTTATATGAATCAGTAGGAGAAGTTATAGGGAGGAGTTATATGAATCAGTAGGAGGTGTTATAGGGAGGAGTTATGTGAATCATTAGGAGGGGTTATATGAATCAGTAGGAGGAGTTATATGATTCAGTAGGAGGACTTATAGGGAGGAGTTATATGAATCAGTAGGAGGAGTTATAGGGAGGAGTTATATGAATCAGTAGGAGATATTATAGGGAGGAGTTATATGAATCAGTAGGGGGAGTTATATGAATCAGTAGGAGGAGTTATAGGGAGGAGTTATATGAATCAGTAGGAGATATTATAGAGAGGAGTTATATGAATCAGTAGGAGGAGTTATATGAATCAGTAGGAGGAGTTATAGGGAGGAGTTATATGAATCAGTAGGAGGAGTTATAGGGAGGAGTTATATGAATCAGTAGGAGGAGTTATAGGGAGGAGTTATATGAATCAGTAGGAGAAGTTATAGGGAGGAGTTATATGAATCAGTAGGAGGTGTTATAGGGAGGAGTTATGTGAATCATTAGGAGGAGTTATATGAATCAGTAGGAGGAGTTATATGATTCAGTAGGAGGACTTATAGGGAGGAGTTATATGAATCAGTAGGAGGAGTTATAGGGAGGAGTTATATGAATCAGTAGGAGATATTATAGGGAGGAGTTATATGAATCAGTAGGGGGAGTTATATGAATCAGTAGGAGGAGTTATATAGGAGACACAGAGGCACTATGCATTTCATACTGCCTCATTCATTCAGAATGCCATTACATGTGATCACTGCTGCAATGATCACATGACCCGGCACTAGTGAGAAGGGCTGAGACTGAACGCTCCGGTACTGGAGCGCTCAGTCTCAGCCTGGAATGAATGATAGCAGTGTGCATGGAGGTGCGCTGCTATCATTTAACCCATGATGGTCCAGGACCATCATGGGTCATTAAGGAGTTGAAAGGCTTCAGTTTGGGTGGTGTTATTTGTACATGAATTAAGAACTGGTTAAATGATAGATGGCAGAGAGTTGTTGTAAAAGAAACCTTTTCAAATTGGTTTAAAGATATAAGTGGGGTGTCACAGGGTTCAGTCCTGGGCCCAATGCTCTTTAATTTGCTTATTATGATCTAGAAGTGGGAACTGAAAGTAGCATCTCAATCTTTGCTGATAACACTAAGCTATGTAAGGAAATACATACAGAGCTCGATGTTTTTTTCTCTGCAGAAGGATTTAGATAAACTGAGTGAATGGGCAGAAAAGGGGCAGATTATATTTTAAAGCAGATAAATGTAAGGTTATGCATTTGGGCTGTAGAAACAAACTTGCTACATATACACTTAATGAGAAGCAACTTGGGGAATCCCAATTAGAGAAAGATTTAGGTGTACTGATAGACAATAGACTTCACATCAGTGTGCAGAGTCACTCAGCCACTGCAAGTACTAGCCTGCATAAAAAGAGGTGTAGATGCAAGAGATGCAAATATTATCCTACCTCTGTATAAATCCTTGGTTAGCCCTCATCTGGAGTATGGAGTACAATTTTGTAAGCTACCTTCCTCTAGACTGTAAGCTCTCACGAGCAGGGCCCTCTGATCCTCCTGTTCTCCACATCTGATTGTACTATTTAATACCACTGTATGTCTATTCCCCAATTGTACAGCGCTGCGGAATTAGTTGGCGCTATATAAATAAAGAATAATAATAATAATAATAATTTTGGGCACCAGTTCTTAAAAAAGACATTACTGAACTGGAAAAGGTGCAGAGACGTGCAACAAAACTGATAAAGGGATTGGAGGATCTGAGTTATAAAGAGAGACTAGCCAAACTGGGTTTGTTTACATTAGAGAAGAGACGTCTATGGGGTGATATGATTACTATTTACATATACATTCAAGGTCAATACAAATAACTATCTAATTAATTATTTACTCAGAGATCTGAGCTAAGAACGAGAGTTCATCCATTAAGATTAGAGGAAAGGTGCTTTCGACTAAAACAAAGGCAGGGATTCTTTACAATAAGGGCTGTAAAGCTATGGAATTCTTTGCCTCGGCATGTTGTATTTGCAGATAATGTAACTGCTTTCAAAAAAGCAATGGATGCCTATCTAGTGCAGAACAATGTTGAGAATTATGACCGTTGGCTTCAATGAACATAGGATGTTGATCCAGGGAAATATCTGACTGCCATTTGGAGCCATGAAGGAATTTTTTACCCACTTGGGACTACATTGTAAATGGCTCCAGGGGGCTTTTTTTTTTTGCCTTCCTCTGGATCAACAGCGGTGCTTTTGGCATGGGCTGGACTTGATGGACGCATGTCTTTTTTCAGCCTCATCAACTATGTTAGTGTGTTACTATGTGAAATAAGTCTGAGACGTTTAACCTCTTGGATGCTGTAGACGTTTCCAGTGCATTGCTTTGTGTTGGAAACACCATTAGCATATAAGGGGTTAAATAGATAGATAGGGAAATGTGCAGGTTAGAGAGGCCAATTGCTTCTTATCTGTCATCACATTCTATGTGTCTCTGGACCGTAATTCTGGGACAGACCAACTGTGTCATAGGGGGCATATGAGTTTCTTAAATTCATATTGATGTAGATAGGGCTATTAACCCCTTGAATGCTACAGGAGATTCCAACACATTGATTCACGATACACTGGAGATCTCCCTAGTATTCGAGGGGAGAAAAAAAGGATGTAAGTCAATGGGACGTTCTGTTTGTCCCCTATGGTGCAATTGGCATGTTCCAGAATAATAACAAACTTGTTCTACGGTAACCTTAGGGTGTGCAGGGGTTACTTGGCACAGCTGAGTCCGTAAATCCCCTTTGATTCATGTTGTGTGATCAGGTGACCTGGCACTGAATACCTCCTCCAATCCTACCCTGGTCAGCGGAGTTCACGGTGACATTGCACATTCCTACCCGCCACTGTGTAACTACATCCTAATCTCCTCTCACTAAACACACAGCTGGCACAGTCTCCTCATATTTCCTTTAACTCCTTCAGTGCAGAAGTGGAATTCATTGTTAGATGCCCTAGAAGATTGGAATTGGATCCCAACTTATCTAATGGATCAACCCATGTTCAAGTGAGGAGATCCTGAAATCCCTGACTGATGAGGATCTCTGCATTTAGGAGATCAGACTGTGCGGTGTGTATAGAAGTGTATCACCCTGGTGTCCCTGTGTTTAGGAGATCAGACTGTGTGGTGTGTATAGAAGTGTATCACCCTGGTGTCCCTGTGTTTAGGAGATCAGACTGTGTGGTGTGTATATAAATGTATCACCCTGGTGTACCTGTGTTTAGGAGATCACATTGTGTGGTGTGTATATAAGTTTATCACCCTGATGTCCCTGTGTTTAGGAGATCAGACTGTGTGGTGTGTATATAAGTGTATCACCCTGGTGTCCCTGTGTTTAGGAGATCAGACTGTGTGGTGTGTATAGAAGTGTATCACCCTGGTGTCCCTGTGTTTAGGAGATCAGACTGTGTGGTGTGTATAGAAGTGTATCACCCTGGTGTCCCTGTGTTTAGGAGATCAGACTGTGTGGTGTGTATAGAAGTGTATCACCCTGGTGTCCCTGTGTTTAGGAGATCAGACTGTGTGGTGTGTATATAAATGTATCACCCTGGTGTACCTGTGTTTAGGAGATCACACTGTGTGGTGTGTATATAAGTTTATCACCCTGATGTCCCTGTGTTTAGGAGATCAGACTGTGTGGTGTGTATATAAGTGTATCACCCTGGTGTCCCTGTGTTTAGGAGATCAGACTGTGTGGTGTGTATATAAGTGTATCACCCTGGTGTCCCTGTGTTTAGGAGATCAGACTGTGGGGTGTGTATATAGAAGTGTATCACCCTGGTGTCCCTGTGTTTAGGAGATCAGACTGTGCGGTGTGTATAGAAGTGTATCACCCTGGTGTCCCTGTGTTTAGGAGATCAGACTGTGTGGTGTGTATATAAGTTTATCACCCTGGTGTCCCTGTGTTTAGGAGATCAGACTGTGTGGTGTGTATATAAGTATATCACCCTGGTGTCCCTGTGTTTAGGAGATCAGACTGTATGGTGTGTATATAAGTGTATCACCCTGGTGTCCCTGTGTTTAGGAGATCAGACTGTGTGGTGTGTATAGAAGTGTATCACCCTGATGTCCCTGTGTTTAGGAGATCAGACTGTGTGCTGTGTATATAAGTGTATCACCCTGGTGTCCCTGTGTTTAGGAGATCAGACTGTGTGGTTGTATATAAGTGTATCACCCTGGTGTCCCTGTGTTTAGGAGATCAGACTGTGTGGTGTGAATATAAGTGTATCACCCTGGTGTCCCTGTGTTTAGGAGATCAGACTGTGTGGTGTGTATAGAAGTGTATCACCTTGGTGCCCCTGTGTTTATGAGATCAGACTATGTGGTATGTATCTAAGTGTATCACCCTGGTGTCCCTGTGTTTAGGAGATCAGACTGTGTGGTATGTATATAAGTGTATCACCCTGGTGTCCCTGTGTTTAGGAGATCAGACTGTGTGGTGTGTATAGAAGTGTATCACCCTGGTGTCCCTGTGTTTAGGAGATCAGACTATGTGGTGTGTGTATAGAAGTGTATCACCCTGGTGTCCCTGTGTTTAGGCGATCAGACAGTGTGGTGTGTATATAAGTGTATCATCCTGGTGTCCCTGTGTTTAGGAGATCAGACTGTGTGGTGTGTATAGAAGTGTATCACCCCGGTGTCCCTGTGTTTAGGAGATCAGACTGTGTGGTGTGTATAGAAGTGTATCACCCTGGTGTCCCTGTGTTTAGGAGATCAGACTGTGTGGTGTGTATATAAGTGTATCACCCTGGTGTCCCTGTGTTTAGGAGATCAGACTGTGTGGTGTGTATAGAAGTGTATCACCCTGGTGTCCCTGTGTTTAGGAGATCAGACTGTGTGGTGTGTATAGAAGTGTATCACCCTGGTGTCCCTGTGTTTAGGAGATCAGACTGTGTGGTGTGTATAGAAGTGTATCACCCCGGTGTCCCTGTGTTTAGGAGATCAGACTGTGTGGTGTGTATATAAGTGTATCACCCTGGTGTCCCTGTGTTTAGGAGATCAGACTGTGTGGTGTGTATATAAGTGTATCACCCTGGTGTCCCTGTGTGTAGTAGATCAGACTGCGTGGTGTGTATATAAGTGTATCACCCTGGTGTCCCTGTGTTTAGGAGATCAGACTGTGTGGTGTGTATAGAAGTGTATCACCCTGGTGTCCCTGTGTTTAGGAGATCAGACTGTGTGGTGTGTATATAAGTGTATCACCCTGGTGTCCCTGTGTTTAGGAGATCAGACTGTGTGGTGTGTATAGAAGTGTATCACCCTGGTGTCCCTGTGTTTAGGAGATCAGACTGTGTGGCATGTATATAAGGGTATCACATTGCTCCACAACAATAAAACTCACATTAATAAACTTCAGTATATGTGTGTGTATAAATTAGTCTTTGTAAATAAAATTATTTGGTCTTATTCTTGACCCCTTAACGACCGGCATTTTTTTTTCCCCGTTATTCTGCTTCCGGACTCCCCGAACAGCGTGCAGCCGCGGGGGGAGCCCGGAATTTCATGACGGTCATAGTACATCAAGGGTTGTTCAGTCAGATCGACCCTTGACGTACTATGACCATCAAGGGTCGATAAGTGCTTAATCATTTATTCCGTTACACAAAGAGGTGTCAGTATATCATGAAATAGCCTAAAAATCCTCAGTAATGCCCCATCCACCAGCCACACCCCCAGTAACATCCTAAAACACAACTGTCCCTCTTTGTCTGCTGGAAATGTTGGGAGGTGTGAGGTTATGATTACACAGGTGATTTTAGCCCAGCGCTGATAGCGTATGAATGAATCTTATGAGTCTGTCATTTATGTTACCAGTTGTGTAGTTCATATGGATAATTTCCACATAACACACAGTGTAACGCAGCACGCTGCAAATTCAGTCCAACAGTGCATATTTGTCTCTGCCAAATTTCTACCTTTGATTTTAATGGAATCTCGAAAATGCAAGTAGTTGGGGTTTCAGTGTGTTTATGATCACATTTTTAGAATGAGAGTACGAGACGCCTGGCAAAAAAAAAACAAAAAAACAAACAAACAAATGCATACATATGCATCTAACAACATTCAGTAAAATCTCATTTAACCCTTTGAGTGCCAGAGGGGTGTGCAATGCATTGTTTGCAATATGTTGCATGCTCCTCTGGCATTCAAAGGGTTTAAAAATACACATGAATTGCATGAAAAAAGCATTTGCGATTTCCTAAGCAATTCATTGCAACAAAAGCAGTTGTACCACGTAAATTCTCCCTAAGCCCTCAGTTAAACCCTCCCTAAGCAAGTCAATGTGTTAAACAGGTTAAGAGTGACATTCCTGGGTATATTTCCTCTTAGGTATTGGGTCATTGGTGCACTTGTAATGGGTTAATGTTTGTGAGAAAGTCCTCTGCAGTCACTTCTCTCCACCTCTCTCCTCCCTTCTTACCTCCTCTCATCGACTTTCTCTCCCACAACCCACTCCTGCACTTGTCGGAGATCCAGGTGAGTTTTTGCTCAATTTAACTTTGGGGAAATTATAAATATGTAGATATAAACATAGCTTCATTAACCCTTTAAAGACCAGAAGAGTGTGTAACTTATTGCTCTGCAATGCATTTGCACAGCCTTCTGGTCCTTTAAAGGAATAGTAATACTTAAATATTACTAATCCCCATATTGTAGCTATGGTACAAAGAATTGAATTGTCCCCAGGTTCATCTCTCAAACCTTTATGGTATAAGAGATAACAGCCCGCAAAGTTCCCCGCCCCCTCTCCCCTTTCCCTGAAGTCAGCGTTGTACTGACTGCAGGGGGAAGTCTGTCGTACGACAGTCAGGCGGCTCTACAGCTGAGCTGAGATCGCGTTAGTAAAAAACAATTATTTCACTGAAACGGTCTTCTACGTGTGCTTGGTTTGCAGTGGGATTGGTTTGCAAGCTCAAACTTAAATTTGTTTAGGTGCAATATCACAATGGCCTGAAATGTTACAGTGGTGCTGTTGCTACATCATCCTATAGAAATTTGTGGTCAACTGACCAGAGCCGTCCATAGGATGATGTAGCAACAGCGCCACTGTACAATTTCAGGCCACTGAGATATTGCACCTAAAAAAATCCCAGTTTGAGCTGCAATAAGATTTGAATAAAACACCACTCAGTATTGGAAGTTTCCTTGTTTTACACCAGAGGATAAATCCTACAATACATATGTTTAACATATTAAATGTTACTATGCCCTAACTTAATGTATCTGTCCTATGTGTATTGAAACATAAGGGATAATATCCATTTATTTATTGGGGTTAGTGCCCATTGCTCTCGTGTTCAGAAAAGCTGATATCTTATCTCACTCTATTTAAAGATAATCCTGGACATCAAGTGGAGCGCTGGGAAGGCAGGAATGTCTGCTCCCTCTCAGCATAAAAAAATGAAGGATTTTTAAAACTGATGCATGATGTTCAGGGTATTTAAAGGAGCAGTAAATTTTTTAATGAAAAAATATGTTGCAAGGCATTTCCTGCTGAGTAAAATAAGGGTACTCCCACTGCTGAAAAATGAATATTTTCAGAGTTATTATAATTAAAATCTGTGTTTTTTTAACATTAGCAGTGCCCTCTAGTGGTCATATTCCAATTAGTTATTCTGTTACATTCTAATGGAGAGGAAAGTCAGAGACTTACAGTTCTCTATAGAATGTGATAGAAACTGCTGAGTCACTTCCTGTCAGTTAGAATTACCAGGAAGTAAACACAGTAAATTCACTTCCTGTCAGTTAGAACTATCAGGAAGTAACACAGTAAATTCACTTCCTGATTATTTGCATTTTTATAAATTTTGAATAAAACATCTGACAGCGATGGGAGCAATCTCGATTTACTCAGCAGGAAAAGCTCTGTAACATATAAGTTTTAATGAAAAATGTTTACTGCTCCTTTAAGTATATATAACCCCAGTTCATTTTTTGGTGTCAGTGTTCTTTTAACCCTTTGGGTGCCAGAGGGGTACGCAAGAAACTCAAAGTCTTTAAAAACATTTAATAAAGCAGTTAAATGATAGCCCTATTAATATTTAACTGATTATATTGTTGAGTACAATTCTCTGCTGTTACTGTTGAGTGTAGCGCCTCCTACTGGAAGATTTGTCTTTGGGAATTTATTACAAAGTAAAGTGATTATCTGTAATAAACTCCCTCTCATAAATAGAGGAGAAGAGGGATTTGGGTGTCAAACAGGGACTGTCCCTCCTATACTGTATAGTGCCAGTCCTTATACACAGACACATGCAGACTCTGTTTAGGAGATCACACTGTGTGGTGTATATACCAGTGTATCAGATTGCTCCACATCAATAAAACCCCCAGTAATGTGGGTATAAACTTCTGTATATATCTTATAAATTAGTCTGTGTAAAAATACTTTAATCTTCTTCTAAATCATTCACTTACACAAAGAGTAACTTAACCATTTCAATGCCAAGGGGGATGCATTGATTACCTCCTGGCACTTAAAGGGTTAAAAGTTCTCTAAAATACACCACCAGCCACGCCCCCAGTAACACCACCTAAAACACAAGTGTCCCTCTTTGGCCATTTAAAATGTTGGGAGGTATGTTACTTACACTGCTCACACTGTATGTATGTTCTGATTTGCATCTGTGTGTCACTATTTGTGTATGTCAGTGCTAGGGTGACCACGGGTCCCGGAACGTCTGGGACTGTCCCTTATTTCAGGGCTATGTCCCGCATCCAGGGTCCCCTTCAACCGGGACAATGAAGTGTCCCGGAATGAAGCCAAGCCGCCCTGGATGTCAGCCTGCAAGCGGTGTGTCACATCATGGACGCCGCTCGCGGCGTCCATGATATGACACACCGCTTGCAGGCTGACATCCAGGGCGGCAATGCAGCTTACCTGGAGGCAAGCGCTCTAGTAATACAGAGCGCTGGGAGATGACATCATCTCCCAGCGCTCTGCATTACTGAGCACAGCGCGCGGGAGCTTCAGCTCTGTGCCGGAGGAGGCACAGAGCACTTTCCACGCCGCTAGACCACCAGGGACTTAAGGTATGACGGGGCAACTAGGGTGACCACGTCCCGGAATGGCAGAAGGGAAATGTGGTCACCCTAGTCAGTGCATGTGTGTGTATATATTTGTGTTGCATGCATCTCTGTCTATCACTGTGTGTCCCCTGTATATATGTGTGTTTGTGCATGTGTCTGTGTATCACTGTGTGTACCTTTCTGACACGTACACCCTACGCCATTTTTCACTATCATAACATTTATTAAAGGGGAACTTCCACCTCCGCATTATCATTGTTGTATCCCTTCCTTTGTGTCCCCTCTGTACATTGCGGTGTTTCTTTTTGCCTAAAAATCTGTTTAAATGAAGCAAAAAGATACTTGAATTTTGTACCTCATGACGTTAGCAGCCGCACAGCCGCGCACCGTACGGTGCAGAAGACACTCCCACAGCCTCAGCTCCTTTCACGTGCCCCAGCATCCTCCGATGACGGAGGCGTCCTGTTAGTAAGCTGGAGAGATCTCATTGGCTAGATATCGATCTCTGCCAATGAGATCTCTCTCCAGCTTACTAAAAGAACGCCTCCGTCATCGGAGGATGCTGGGGCAAGTGAAAGGAGCTGAAGCTGTGGGAGTGTCTTCTGCACCGTACGGTGCGCGGCTGTGCGGCTGCTAACGTCATGAGGTACAAAATTCAAGTATCTTTTTGCTTCATTTAAACAGATTTTTAGGCAAAAAGAAACACCGCAATGTACAGAGGGGACACAAAGGAAGGGATACAACAATGATAATGCGGAGGTGGAAGTTCCCCTTTCCTGCTTTATGGCAGTAACACAGTACTTTATCAAAGACAATAGCCATACTGACATGATAAACATATACTTAAAGAAGCAATAAACTGTTTTTATGAAAGCCTCTATGTTATAAAGCTTTTCATGCTGAGTAAAACAAGGTGACTCCCACCGCTGTCCGTTGTTTTATTTAAAAGTTACAACAGTTCAAATAATCAGGAAGTTAATTTACGGTACTTTCCTGTTATCCGGAACCATTCTCAAAACAACCATTTTCAAAAACATTTGTCAAACATTTTGAAACAAAATCTTTATTATAATATTTTTCAAACATTGTTAAACAAAAAACTTTATTGTAATATGATATGACAGGAAAGTACCGTCAAAAACCACTGGCAAAATGGACTGCAAAGTTCTTGTATAAACAAAGGTTAGTGTGTAAAGTAGATCCAGTGACAGGAAACAACAGCAACAGATTCTGACAGGAATTAGTTTTGAAAATGGTTCCGGATAACAGGAATCTCCTGACTTTACTGTGTGATTTAGGGTGACCACGGGTCCCGGAATGTCCGGGACTGTCCCTTATTTGAAGCCTATGTCCCGCGTCCCGGGTCATCTCCCACCGGGACAATGAAGTGTCCCGGAATGAAGCCAAGCCACCCACACAGCAGCACAAACAGTCACTCTCTCAGTGACCTCCCAGTGTTTGTTGTGTTTTTTTTTTTTTTTTTATATATGCCGCCCGGGATGTCAGCCTGCAAGCGGTGTGTCACATCATGGACGCCGCGAGGGAGCGCTTGGTAGTATAAATCAGCGCTCCCTCGCGGCGTCCATGATGTGACACACCGTTTGCAGGCTGACATCCAGGGCGGCAATCCAGCTGAGCCTGATCTCCTGCAGGCAAGCGCTCTAGTAATACAGAGCGCTGGGAGATGACACTTTTCTCCTAAAGAGGGACACTTGGGAGGTATGAACCCCTAATATCTCCTAAAGAGGGACACTTGGGAGGTATGGACCCCTAATATCTCCTAAAGAGGGACACTTGGGAGGTATGGACCCCTAATATCTCCTAAAGAGGGACACTTGGGAGGTACGGAGCCCTAATATCTCCTAAAGAGGGACACTTGGGAGGTACGGAGCCCTAATATCTCCTAAAGAGGGACACTTGGGAGGTATGGGCCCCTAATATCTCCTAAAGAGGGACACTTGGGAGGTATGGGCCCCTAATATCTCCTAAAGAGGTACATTTGGGAGGTACAGACCCCTAATATCTCCTAAAGATGGACCCTTGGGAGGTACAGACCCCTAATATCTCCTAAAGAGGGACACTTGGGAGGTACGGAGCCCTAATATCTCCTAAAGAGGGACACTTGGGGGTATGGACCCCTAATATCTCCTAAAGAGGGGCACTTGGGAGGTATGTACCCTAATATCTCCTAAAGAGGGACACTTGGGAGGTACGGACCCCTAATATCTCCTAAAGAGGGACACTTGGGAGGTACGGACCCCTAATATCTCCTAACAAGGGACACTTGGGAGGTACAGACCCCTAATATCTCCTAAAGAGGGACACTTGGGAGGTACAGACCCCTAATATCTCCTAAAGAGGTACACTTGGTAGGTACGGATCCCTAATATCTCCTAAAAAGGGACACTTGGGAGGTACGGATCCCTAATATCTCCTAAAGAGGACACTTGGGAGGTATGTACCCCTATTATCTCCTAAAGAGGGACACTTGGGAGGTATGTACCCCTAATATCTCCTAAAGAGGGACACTTGGGAGGTACGGAGCCCTAATATCTCCTAAAGAGGAACACTTGGGAGGTACTGAGCCCTAATATCTCCTAAAGAGGGACACTTGGGAGGTACGGAGCCCTAATATCTCCTAAAGAGGGACACTTGGGAGGTACGGATCCCTAATATCTCCTAAAGAGGGACACTTGGGAGGTACAGACCCCTAATATCTCCTAAAGAGAGACACTTGGGAGGTATGTACCCCTATTATCTCCTAAAGAGGGACACTTGGGAGGTACGGAGCCCTAATATCTCCTAAAGAGGACACTTGGGAGGTATGTACCCCTATTATCTCCTAAAGAGGGACACTTGGGAGGTATGTACCCCTAATATCTCCTAAAGAGGGACACTTGGGAGGTACGGAGCCCTAATATCTCCTAAAGAGGAACACTTGGGAGGTACGGAGCCCTAATATCTCCTAAAGAGGGACACTTGGGAGGTACGGATCCCTAATATCTCCTAAAGAGGGACACTTGGGAGGTACGGAGCCCTAATATCTCCTAAAGAGGACACTTGGGGGTATGGACCCCAAATATCTCCTAAAGAGAGACACTTGGGAGGTACAGACCCCTAATATCTCCTAAAGAGGGACACTTGGGAGATATGGAGCCCTAATATCTCCTAAAGAGGACACTTGGAGGTATGGAACCCAAATATCTCCTAAAGAGGGACACTTGGGAGGTACAGACCCCTAATATCTCCTAAAGAGGGACACTTGGGAGGTACAGACCCCTAATATCTCCTAAAGAGGGACACTTGGGAGGTATGAACCCCTAATATCTCCTAAAGAGGTACACTTCGGAGGTACGGAGCCCTAATATCTCCTAAAGAGGACACTTGGGGGTATGGACCCCAAATATCTCCTAAAGAGGTATACTTGGGAGGTATGGACCCCTAATATCTCCTAAAGAGGGACAATCTGTTGCAGAGCCGCTAACTGGTCCCAGAAGCGGATTCCCCTGCAGTCAGCTAGAGCACTGACGTCAGGGAGGGGGAACTTTGAAAGAGATTATCTTGCAAACCATAAGGATCTGAGAGATGGCACTGGGGGCATTTCATTTCTTTTTTGAAAGGTTACAAAATGGAGCTTAGTAAAATTGAAGTGTTACTATCCCTTTAAGTCATCAGTTTGTATATGTTCAAACATAGATATTATACACTATGGGCTTCATGAATATGTAATTATCTAGTTACCTATTGTGTTATGCTTATATACACATTTTGATTGGAACAGATGCTAGGCTATGATGTCTCGTTGTGCTAGGATTGGCTAGTGATGGTGGCGAGTTGGCTATTTTTAACTAAGCTATGAGAGCTAATGCTGGTGGGGGTTGGGCACCCTTTAGCTACCTTGCCTCTCCTTACAGGTGTCCACGATGGCCGAGTCTGCAGAATGGCGTCGCAAGGACTGGGTTCTGGTTCGGGGAACTCCTCTTGTCTGCGCCTTCACCCCAAACTGGGAGCGAATCGATGCTTTTCAGGCCAGAGAAGATGACATCGTCATAGCCACCTATCCCAAGTCAGGTACCTGCAATTCCAGATTTAGGGTCACATACACAAAGTCATGAGTAATTCATGGTCAAACCAACTGAATCACAATGGACAAATTAAAAAAAAACAACAACAATGCCATTGATTTAAATGCAGCTTTTAACCCTTTGGGTACCAGAGGGGTACGGAACTCATTGCTTTGCAATGCATTCCTTACCCCTCTGGCACTCAAAGGGTTAACACATTTAATACTACAGAGATCTCCAACACATTGCTTTGCAATGCAGTGGGAGAAACCTTTAGCATTTACGGGGGTTAAATGAACCTATTACATGAAAGTGAATTTTCATATGTCTTCTATGGCGCCGTTGGTTTGAGAATTGCTCCAAACTGACTTTGGGCATATGACCCTTAACCCCTTGAGTTCCGGAGGGCTACGAAAAATAAAGTAATTGTGGGGCAAACCAAATGCCCCAGTGATTTACCTGGAGCTAGGGTGACCACATTTCCGTTCTGCTATTCCAGGACATGTGGTCACCCTAAATTTGAGTGGCATCCGGTCCCCTGCGGCTGGCTGGCACTGAGTTCCCTCCTACCCGCCTGCATCATCACGCGCCCCTGCGGGCCGTGATGACATACATACAGAGAAGAGAAAGAGGGCAGAGGCACCGGAAGAGAAGCGCTTGCTGCCAGAGTCCAGCAGCAAGCGCTTCTCTTCCGGTGCCTCTGCCCTCTTCTCTGTATGTATGTCATCACGGCCCGCAGGGGCGCGTGATGATGCGGGCGGGCGGCTACCTTCATTTCGGGACTCTTTATTGTCCCGGTGGGGGATGATCCGGGACGCGGGACATAGAACCCAATTAAGGGACAGTCCCGGACGTTCCGGGACACGTGGTCACCCTACCTGGAGCTTTTAACTCTTGAATGCTAGAAAGGTCTCCAACTCATTGCTTTTTGAGATCTCTAGCATTCAGGGGGTTAATATCCCCAGTTTAATCAATGGGAATTTTTATTTTTTCCCTACGGGAAAGTCGGTTTGACCCAAAATGGCTCCATGTTATGCTGTGTGTATATCGTCCCTTGTGTGAACCTTTCCGGGTGATTTATTGTGTTATCTTCCTATCTGCTCAGGTACCACGTGGACAAGTGAAATTGTTGATGTCATCCTTAATGATGGGGACATAGAGAAGAGCAAGAGGGATGTCATATACAACAAGGTTCCGATGTTGGAGTTCTGTGTGCCCGGACTTGTACCCCCAGGTACTGGAACATGGAGGCCTGTGTGAGAGGGAAGTGGGATTATTATAGGGAAAGTCTAATCCTACCATGGTTTGGATACATTTTCACCTGTGTCAGGAGCTACAAGGGGTCCAGTTGTGCTGGGGTTCAGCATCCAAGGGGGTACCCTCTGCCCAAGGGTCCAGTAGGTTCTACTTATTTATCTGTAAAAATATTTTTGTATTAGGGCCCAAAAAATATTCGAGCTGAGGCCTTCTGATGACTATTTATTCCACTAACCTGCGTTGCATATAAAGCTGAGTGTTCTGGTGCCAGAAGTGGGATTATTGGAAAGAAAATGCCATTTCAAATTATTTTAATTTATGGAAATTAAAGGGTTAGTCATGGCACATATAAATAAAAAGTATTATTGTAGATATTGAAAAAATAAATCCATGGATGACAGTCCTATCTCTCAAACCTTTATAGTTTGAGAGATATAAAGTTTTAAAGTCCCCCACTCCCCTTATGTCAGCTGTAAAGCTGACAGAGGGAGATTCGAGTCATGTGACTCGATGCGGCTCTTCAGCAGAGCCTAAATAGCGCTATGTAGAAAAGAAATACTTCATTGGAACGGTCTACAAAGAGTCTCCGCCAGTCCTGGGACAGGATCTTCTTCTGTCAGCTAGAGGCTGACGTCAATGAAAGGGGAGGAAGGGGGGAACTTTATTTGGAGAAAGTGCGATCTCTCAAACCCTTACAGTTTGAGAGATATTCACCGCTAAAGTTCCCCCTTCCCCCCCTTCTCCTGACGTTGGCGCTGTGCTGACAGCAGGAGATCCCGGTCCTGGGACAAGCAGGCAGCTCTGCAGCAGAGCTGAAATTGCATTATTTAAAGAATTACTTCATTGGAACGATCTAGAAAATGAGCCTGGTTTGCAAGCACACTTTGTAGACCATTCCAGTGAAGTAGTTCTTTTTAAATAATGTGATTTCGGCTCTGCTGAAGAGCCTCCTTGAGTCGGCCGACTCGTATCTCCTGCTGTCGGCTTTACATCTGACAGCAGGGAACGGGAAACTTTAACAGTGAATATCTCTCAAACCATAAGGGTTTGAGAGATCGTACTTTCTCCAAATACTTTATTTTTGTAACCTCTACAATATTAAATAAAGTTAAATACGGGCGTTACTGACCCTTTACGTGATTACACTGGATTTATACTGTACAAACTCACACACACACTTCCTCTTTTACACATTCATTCTATTGAAGTTACACAAATACATGTGCACACGCACAGACACACACGCACTCATATACACGTACACACTCACATACACACGTATATACATACCGCATCCTGCTTGTCTATGTATTGAAGGCTTCTCTGTCATTCAGAAGATTAAAAGTCCCATATAAAGCAAAGATATTATTTTTTTGTTCAGTATACTGTAACTTGTTTGCCCAAAATTACTCCAGTTTCCTTCATACATCAGCCTTGCTGACTCTCACCATATTGACTCTCTCTCTTCACCTTTAGGATCTGAGCAGT
The DNA here is from genome assembly GCA_037306005.1 of Rhinophrynus dorsalis. Taxonomy (NCBI): domain Eukaryota; kingdom Metazoa; phylum Chordata; class Amphibia; order Anura; family Rhinophrynidae; genus Rhinophrynus; species Rhinophrynus dorsalis. The sequence goes on along the minus strand of JBBDGT010000104.1, from coordinate 11,785 downwards.
TGGAATCTGTCCCCTCACCCCGCGTGATCAAGACTCATCTCTCAGTCTCCCTCCTCCCAAAATCTTTCCTGGAGAAGAACTGCAAGGTACTAGGCACTAGTCCTAGAGGTTTCCCCAGGCTTAGCACCTGTCCTTAGCTGCCTCTAGAGTTCAGCAGATGTACAGTCCTAGAAGGGTCCTCCAGTCTTAGCATGTGTCATTGACTGCCTGTAGAGGTTCCCAGATTATACAGTCCTAGAGGTGTCCTCCAGCCTTGATGCGTGTCCTTATTTAAGTATGGAGGTCATTAGATGTACAGTCCTAGAGATGTCCTTCAGTGTTTGCGCATAGCCTTAGTCTCCTATAGAGGTCAGCAGATATATAGTCCTAGAGGTGTCCTCCAGTCTTTGCACATGTACTTAGTCACCTATAAAGGTCAGCAGATGTACAGCCGTAGAGACATCCTCCAGTCTTATACAACGTGCTTAGTCACCTATAAAGGTCAGCAGATGTACAGTGCTAGAGGTGTCCTCCAGTCTTAACTGCATCTAGAGTTCAGCAGATTTACAGTCCTAGAGATGACTAGCTGTTAAACTGCATCTGAAGGGTTAAATTCTTCGATGGACAGAGTCATGAAGATGAGTAGATTGTCTTTATTGCAGCAAAGGATGACTGGATCGGATGACAGGATCTTACAGGAAGCTTTGATCTTAACAGCATTTGATGATACGAATGAAGTTTACACAACATGATGCCATTGTTGTGTGGTGGTCCTAATCTACAATGCCCAATGACTGATTATTTATACCTTTAAAGAGTCTCTAAACATGGTCAGTAGTAGCTCACAAGAATAGAACATCATAAGTCATCAGTTTGCAAATGGTCAGATATGGATGTTATACATTGTGGAGCCTCATGAATCATGAATATGTGATTATCTGGATTATAAAAAAAAACCATGTGTTATGCTTATATATACATTTTGGTTGATTGGAACAGCAGCTATGATGTAACTGATGTAGGTGATGGTGGGGTAGGAGACCCTTGGCTATTCTTAACATAGCTCTGACAGTTTGCTAGTGTTTCAGCCAGAGACGCGCACAGACATTTTGGGAGGCAGGGGCTCAAAAGAAAAAAAGGGCACTTCTCATAATTATTCAAAATATTTTACATCTCAGGAGCCTGTAGGCACAGAAATCTGAAGCCCCCCCCCCATTGGCTATCTCCACTGGACACCTCCACAATGCTCCTAATCTCCACATTGCCCCATCATCTCCATTTGCCCTTACATTGTCCCCTGTCAGCTCCACATTGCCCCATCATCTCCTTATTGCCCCCCATCAGCTCCATATTGCCATCAGCTCCAACTTACCCTCACATACATTGCCCCATCATCTCTACATTGCCATCATTTCCAGCTTGCCCCATCATTTCCACATTGCCCCCCAGTGTCCGTTTCCTGCCTCTTCCTTGTTGGTCCAGCGGCAGGAAAGGTCTGTATGTGCCTCCTTTGGCACAGACCTGTAGCTGCTGGAGCTCCCGCGAGGTCTTCTCTTTATGCAGAGCGCTTGGAGATGATGTCATCTCAGACCGCTCTGTAATACTAAAGAGCCGACAAGGGAGAGCAGCATCTACAGGTCTGTCCTGAAGGAGGCACACACCTGACTGGGCGGTGTGTGTGTGGGGGGGGGTTAATGCGGGCGGCGAGGCAACTTTTTTTTTTGTTAAAGGGCATGAGGGCACTTTGGACAAAAAGGGCAGGTGCTCAAGCCCCCCTTGATGTCTATGTGTGCAAGTGCCTGGTTTCAGTTGGCTTATCACAAATGAACAAAGTTGCTTTTTACAGTCATTTTAGATTTAACACTCGCTTACGCTTCTACCGGCAGATAATCTACGTGGCGCGGAATCTGAAGGACGTAGCCGTGTCATTTTATCACTTTGACAAGATGAACAACTTACACCCAGATCCAGGACCCTGGGACCAGTATGTAGAGAAGTTCCTGCAGGGGGCAGGTGAGAAGACATTAGAATTTAGAGAACAAAGCCCAGTTCACATCTCAGGTGAACTAAAGCAAAGAAGCCTTGGTGCCCCGCCCTATTGTCACACCCCAGTACTTACATAACTCCACCCTGCCCCACCCTGTTTACTTGTTGCAATATTCAGTCTATAAAATACAAATACAAACCAACTGCACAATAGGGGATACATACAAATTCTCGAAATTCCATTCATTTAAATGGGATTTATATAGACATTGGTATTCAAATCATATGTATAATTATTCATATATATTAATATGTATTTATATTAGATTTATTATATAATATTGGGTTTGTTGAGATGAATGTGTCAAAGCAAATATTGTAAATTGAACTGGTCCCTTCAAAAATGCATAAAAAAATAAACATAGTGCAAATTAACAAACTATAAATATATGTGAAAATGGTAGTGGAGACCAGGAATTGGTGAAATCAAAAGTTTAGGAAACACTGATGTAGGCAATTTGACTTTATATATTATTTAACGGCAGAATAGGCAAAGTCAACAAGAAGGGTAACTGTCACATTAAAACTGTTATTACATCTTACTATCAATACTTCACACGTCTTACTATCAATACTACGTCTTACTATCAATACTACACGTCTTACTATCAATACTATGTCTTATTATCAATACTACACGTCTTACTATCAATACTACACGTCTTACTATCAATGCTATGTCTTACTATCAATACTACGTCTTACTATCAATACTATGCCTTACTATCAATACTACGTCTTACTATCAATACTATGCCTTACTATCAATACTATGCCTTACTATCAATACTACACGTCTTACTATCAATACTACAAGTCTTACTATCAATGCTATGTCTTACTATCAATACTATGTCTTACTATCAATACTATGTCTTACTATCAATAATACACATCTTCCTATCAATACTATGTCTTATTATCAATACTACATGTCTTACTATCAATACTACGCCTTACTATCAATACTACATCTTACTATCAATACTACATGTCTTACTATCAATACTATGCCTTACTATCAATACTATGTCTTACTATCTATACTACATGTCTTACTATCAATACTACACATCTTACTATAAATACTATGTCTTACTATCAATACTACACGTCTTACTATCAATACTACATCTTACTATCAATACTACATGTCTTACTATCAATACTATGTCTTACTATCAATACTACATGTCTTACTATCAATACTATACGTCTTTCTATCAATACTATACGTCTTACTATCAATACTACATGTCTTACTATCAATACTACATGTCTTTCTATCAATACTATACGTCTTACTATCAATACTACACATCTTACTATCAATACTATGTCTTACTATCAATAATACACATCTTCCTATCAATACTATGTCTTATTATCAATACTACATGTCTTACTATCAATACTATCTTACTATCAATACTATATGTCTTACTATCAATACTACGCCTTACTATCAATACTACACGTCTTACTATCAATACTATGCCTTACTATCAATACTATGTCTTACTATCTATACTACATGTCTTACTATCAATACTACACATCTTACTATAAATACTATGTCTTACTATCAATACTACACGTCTTACTATCAATAATACTACATCTTACTATCAATACTACATGTCTTACTATCAGTACTATGTCTTACTATCAATACTACATGTCTTACTATCAATATTACACATCTTACTATCAATAATACTATGTCTTACTATCAATACTACATCTTACTATCAATACTACATGTCTTACTATCAATACTACATGTCTTTCTATCAATACTATACGTCTTACTATCAATACTACATGTCTTACTATCAATACTACATGTCTTTCTATCAATACTATATGTCTTACTATCAATACTACACGTCTTACTATCAATACTATGTCTTACTATCAATACTATGTCTTACTATCAATACTACATGTCATACTATCAATACTACACGCCTTACTATAAATACTATGTGTCTTACTATCAATACTACACGTCTTACTATCAATACTACACATCTTTCTATCAATACTACACATCTTACTATAAATACTACGTCATACTATAAATACTACACGTCTTACTATTAATACTACCTGTCTTACTATCGATACTACACATCTTACTATTAATAATACGTCTTACAATAAATACTACGTCTTACTATCAGTACTATGTCTTACTATCAAAACTATGTCTTACTATCAATACTACATGTCTTGCTATCAATACTACATGTCTTACTATCAGTACTGCGTCTTACTATCAATACCATATACCTTACTATAAATATTACATGTCTTACTATCAGTACTACATGTCTTAGTATCAATACTACATGTATTACTATCAATAATATATATCTTACTATAAATACTACGTCTTACTATCAATACTACGTCTTCCTGTCAATACTACGTGTCTTAGTATCAATACTAACGTTTTTCTATCAATTCTACACGCTATACTATCACTACTACATGCCTTACTATCAGTACTACACCCTATACTATCAATACTATAAGCTAACAATACTGTGTCCTTTCCAGTAATGAGAAGTACCACTTGTTCTTTCTGTGTTCATCCTCTCAGTGGCGTATGGATCATGGGCATCTCACGTGAGAGAGTGGTGGGATCTGAGACATCAGACAAACATCCTGTACCTCTTCTATGAGGATATGTTAGAGGTGAGAGACTTTAGTGCAGGGGTGTCCAACAGGGAGCGCTGTCCTGGGGGGCAGGAAGTCTGGACTACTGCCTCACTCAGTTTCCCTCTGGCTGCTGTAAATGGAGTAAAGAACATTTACAGAGCTACACTAGTAGTGTAGTTCCTTTTCAATTGTAAACTCTGTGGTATCACCAGTGTTGTTTCACTACAATTGTAGGCTCTGGCTCTGTGGTATCACTAGTGTAGCTCCATTTCAGTTGTAAGTGCTGTGGTATCACTAGCGTACCTTCATTTCAATTATAAGCTCTGTGGTATCACTAGTGTAACTCCATTTCAATTATAAGTTCTGTGGTATCACTAGTGTAGATCCATTTCAGTTGTAAGCTCTGTGGTTTCACCAATGTAGGTCCATTTCAATTGTAAGCTCTGTGGTATCACTAGTGTAGATCCATTTCAGTTGTAAGCTCTGTGGTATCACTAGTGTAGATCCATTTCAGTTGTAAGCTCTGTGGTATCACTAGTGTAACTCCATTTCAGTTGTAAGCTCTGTGGTATCACCAATGTAGGTCCATTTCAATTGTAAGCTCTGTGGTATCACTAGTGTAGATCCATTTCAGTTGTAAGCTCTGTGGTATCACTAGTGTAGGTCCATTTCAATTGTAAGCTCTGTGGTTTCACCAATGTAGGTCCATTTCAATTGTAAGCTCTGTGGTATCACTAGTGTAGATCCATTTCAGTTGTAAGCTCTGTGGTATCACTAGTGTAGATCCATTTCAGTTGTAAGCTCTGTGGTATCACTAGTGTAACTCCATTTCAGTTGTAAGCTCTGTGGTATCACCAATGTAGGTCCATTTCAATTGTAAGCTCTGTGGTATCACTAGTGTAGATCCATTTCAGTTGTAAGCTCTGTGGTATCACTAGTGTAGGTCCATTTCAATTGTAAGCTCTGTGGTATCACTAGTGTAGGTCCATTTCAGTTGTAAGCTCTGTGGTATCACTAGTGTAGCTCCATTTCAGTTATAAGCTCTGTGGTATCACTAGTGTAGATCCATTTCAATTGTAAGCTCTGTGGTATCACTAGTGCAGCTCCATTTCAGTTATAAGCTCTGTGGTATCACTAGTGTAGATCCATTTCAGTTGTAAGCTCTGTGGTATCACTAGTGTAGGTCCATTTCAATTGTAAGCTCTGTGGTATCACTAGTGTAGGTCCATTTCAGTTGTAAGCTCTGTGGTATCACTAATGTAGCTCCATTTCAGTTGTAAGCTCTGTGGTATCACTAGTGTAGATCCATTTCAGTTGTAAGCTCTGTGGTATCACTAGTGTAGAACCATTTCAGTTGTAAGCTCTGTGGTATCACTAGTGTAGAACCATTTCAGTTGTAAGCTCTGTGGTATCACTAGTGTAGAACCATTTCAGTTGTAAGCTCTGTGGTATCACTAGTGTAGATCCATTTCAGTTGTAAGCTCTGTGGTATCACTAATGTTCCAGAAGGGGTCAGTTTTCTGACCTTATGAACAGGTGACAGGGACCATTTAGCGGCAGCACAATGGAACCGTTGCCCTATTACTATGTCTGTTTCCATAGGAGAAGACTTAGTAGAACATGATAACTGCCCTTTAAATCCTTCTGTGCCAGAGAGGTATCCAACACATTGCAATAAGTGGAAGGTTATTATTCAGAGGTATTAGTTTAAGCCTTGAAAACAGAGTCTTAATCTACTTTGTTTTGTAGAATAAACATAATGATGGAGAATTTGAAATCCTTTCTCCACATTGTCTGGACAGGACCCGAAAAGAGAGATCCGGAAGGTGATGAGGTTCCTGGGGAAGGATCTGTCTGAGGACGTTCTAGAGAAGATCTGCCAGCACACCTCCTTCCAGGCCATGAAGGAGAACCCGAAGACCAACTACACTGCCATCCCCTCCTCTGTAATGGACCATTCTGTCTCCCCTTTCATGAGGAAAGGTACTAAATTCCTACCTGTTAGCCCCACTAACTCCTCCTATTGCCCCATATACTCCTCCCTATAACTCCTCCCTATATCTCCTCCTATTGTTCCATATAAACCCTCCCTATAACTTCTTCTATTGCTCCATATAACTCCTCCCTATAACTCCTCCTATTGTTCCATATAACTCCTCCCTATAACTTCTTCTATTGCTCCATATAACCCCTCCTATTGGTCCATATTACACCTCCCTATAACTCCTCCTATTGTTCCATATAACTCCTCCCTATAACTCCTCCTATTGGTCCATATAACTTCTCCCTATAACTCCTCCTATTGTTCCATATAACTCCTCCCTATAACTCCTCCTATTGGTCCATATAACTCCTCCCTATAACTTCTTCTATTGCTCCATATAACCCCTCCTATTGGTCCATATTACACCTCCCTATCACTCCTCCTATTGTTCCATATAACTCCTCCCTATAACTCCTCCTATTGGTCCATATAACTCCTCCCTATAACTCCTTCTATTGGTCCATATAACTCCTCCTATTGTTCCATATATTTCCTCCCTATAACACATCCTATTGTTCCATATAACTCCTCCCTATACCCCCTCCTATTGTTCCATATAACTCCTCCCTATACCCCCTCCTATTGTTCCATATAACTCCTCCCTATAACTCCTCCTATTTTTCTGTATAACTCCTCCCTATAACTCCTCCTATTGTTCTGTATAACTCCTGCCTATATCTCCTCCTATTGTTCCATATAACTCCTCCCTATAACTCCTCCTATTTTTCTGTATAACTCCTCCTATTGTTCCATATAAGTCCTCACTATAACTCCTCCTATTGTTCCATATAACTCCTGCCTATAACTCCTCCTATTTTTCCATATAACTCCTCACTATAACTCCTCCTATTGTTCCATATAACTCCTGCCTATATCTCCTCCTATTGGTCCATATAAATCCTCCCTATAACTCCTCCTATTGCTCCACAGAACTCCTCCCAATGACTCCTATTGATCCATTTAACACCTCACTATATATCCTATTGGTCCATATAACTCCTCCCTATAACTCCTCCTATTGTTTCATGTAACTCCTCCTATTACTCAATACATTTAATTCTTATAGTGCAATATGAATGCACTCTGCTATATATAACTCGAATAAAGGGAAGATACCCACATTGCATTTCTGCACCCTCAGGAGTAAAGGGGTTTACTTTTAAAAGGTCGCACGCAAAAGAGCGTGCAACCACAGTACACATTAACCATGTCGCCATAATAAAAATGGGGACATAAGAATCTTGCACTGCATGACAGCATGAGATTCTCATGCCGCCTACTGAAAGGTCGCAAGAAGAGACTGTCCTGGACCATGGCTGTTTAAAAAAAACAATAATAATCAGTACTCAGCAAGACTGGTACCTTAGATTTGAGAGATTGAGCCGGCGCAGCGGAAGGAGGAGGTAGACTGACACTATGCAGCTTAGGCAGCAGAACAGCCATTTATATTGGTGGATGCCCCCACCCATGTTTTGTTAACTTCTCCCATGTTTTTATTTAAGAGCTGCAGGCGGCTAAGCTTCCAACCCCTCCCAAACAAACAGCATGGCTTGATTACTACTCCCTCCCCTGCATACAGCGCTCACAGACACGTCGCTGGTGTTGACCACTTGCTCCATCCCTCACTCCCAGCGGGTGTTCCAGGAGGTGGTGCGGAAGGGTTAAACGAAGGAGCAGCAGTCCCTGCTACAAGTCAGTAACAGACTCGGTAGTGTTAGTCTCCCTGCAGTGCTGGCTCGTGTGTGCCGCAGAGTAAAGGTACTTCTTCCTCTTTCCGCTACACCAGCTCTGTCTCCTGAATCACAACCTCTTCTTGCAACCTTTCAGTAGGCGACATGAGAATCTCACTCTGTCATGCAGTGCAAGATTCTCATGTCGACATTTTTACTATGGCGACATGGATAATATGTAATGTGGTCCCACGCTCTTTTCCGTGTGCCCTTTTAAGAGGATACTGAGTAATGGATGCCCACACATACAACGTAACCATCCACATGATTTTTCCACCAGCAGAAATATAAATTACTTCCTGTGTGATATAATCCGTTAGTAATTAGGTAATAATCTGACATGCTCGAGAAGTCAGACACACGCTCAGCAGAAACCTCTACAGACAGCCAAAATATCTAAGAGCTGCCTGGCATCTTCCCAAACGACATGGGGCCATGAATACCCATAACAAGGATATTTTCCTCTTAAAGGGGTAGTAATACTTAAATATTACTAATCCCCATATTGTAGCCATGGTAAAAATAATTGAATTGTCCCCAGTGTCATCTCTCAAACCTTTATGGTTTGAGAGATTACCGCACACAAAATTCCCCCTCCCTCCCCTTTCCCTGAAGTCAGAGTTGTAGCTGACTGCAGGGGAAATGTGTCGTACGACAGGCTTGCGGCTCTGCAGCAGAGCCAAGATCGCGTTAGTATAAAATAATTATTTCACTGAAACGGTCTTCTACATGTGCTTGGTTTGTAAGCACACGTAGAAGACCGTTTCAGTGAAATAATTCTTTTTTACTAACGCGATCTCGGCTCTGCTGCAGAGCCGCCTGATGCAAATAAGACAGGATATCCCGGCAGTCAGCTACAATGCTGACTTCAGGGAGGGGGGAGAGAGGGGGGAACTTTGCGTTTGGTTATCTCTCAAACCATAATGGTTTGAGAGATGACACTGCGGACAATTCAATTCTTTTTACCATGGCTACAATATGGGGATCAGTAATATTTAAGTATTACTATCCCTTTAATTGAGTGATCACTTCTGGTTGACATCCACATCCTACAAGCGCCATCCAGTGGAACATGATGGAATTTTCTCATTTTTAACTCCCTGAAAAAGCCAGTGGCTGTTTGTATGAATTCTAAATTTCTCCCTTTAGGAGAAACCCAAATCCCTCTGTGCCACTTTCCTACTCTGGTGTACCTCTTTTTACCTCTTATATACACCCCACACATTTTGTGTGGGTGTATGTAAGTGAATCATATTGCTCCACAGCAATAAAAATCTTTTTAATGTTAGTTTAAATTTTCGGCACGTGCTTATAAATTCAGGACTGGTATCAGAAATCATGGGGCCAAAGCAAATATAAAGCAAGCCCCACTCCACCCCATGCATTTCACTCATCCAATGCTCCACCCCTGTCCTGCCCCCTTCCCATACACTGTCTGACACCCCAGACTCCAATATCCCTTGGTAGTCACAGATCCCACATCCGCTGTCTGACACCCAAGTGTGGTTCTACTGGTAATCTGAGATCCCCACATCCTTTGTCTGACCTACAAGCTTGGCTCCACTGGTAGTCTGAGATCTCCACATCTCCTGTCTGACCCATAAGCCTGGTTCCACTGGTAGTCTGAGATCTCCACATCTGCTCTCTGGCCCCCAAGCCTGATTCCACTGGTAGTCTGAGATCTCCACATCTCCTGTCTGGCCCCCCAAGCCTGATTCCACTAGTAGTCTGAGGTCTCCACATCTCCTGTCTGACCCATAAGCCTTGCTCCCACTGGTAGTCTGAGATCTCCCCATCTGCTGTCTGCCCCTCCGCCACACACTCACAAGCCTAGCTCCACTAGTAGTCTGAGATGTCCACATCCGCTGTCTGACTCCCAACCCCACCCCAAGCCTGGCTCCACTGGTAGTCTGAGATCTCCACATCTCCATCTGCTGTCCGGCCCCCACCCCCACACAAGCCTAGTTCCATTGTAGTCTGAGATATCCACAACCACTGACTGACACTCCCCACCCCTAGCCTGGCTCCACTGGTAGTCTGAGGTCTCCACATCTGCTGCCTGACCCCCAAGCCTGATTCCACTGGTAGTCCTGAGATCTCCACATCTGCTGTCTGGCCCCCAAGCCTGATTCCACTGGTAGTCTGAAATCTCCACATCTCCTGTCTGACCCATAAGCCTTGCTCCACTGGTAGTCTGAGATCTCCACATCTGCTGCCTGGCCCCCAAGCCTGATATCTCCACATCTGCTGTCTGGCCTCCACCGCCACACACACACAAGCCTAGCTCCACTAGTAGTCTGAGATGTCCACATCCGCTGTCTGACTCCCAACCCCACCCCAAGCCTGGCTCCACTGGTAGCCTGAGATCTCCACATCTGCTGTCTGACCCACAAGCCTTATTCCATTGGTAGTCTTGAGATTTTCACAACCACTGTCTGACCCCCCCCCCCCCCACAAGCCTGGCTCCACTTTCAGTCTGACAGCTCCACATCTGATGTCTGATCCCCCGCCCCTCCAAGCCTGGCTCCAGTGCTAGTCTGAGATCTCCACATCTGCTGTCTGGCCCCCAAGCCTGATTCCACTGGTAGTCTGAGATCTCCACATCTCCTGTCTGACCCATAAGCCTTGCTCCACTGGTAGTCTGAGATCTCCACATCTGCTGCCTGGCCCCCACCGCCCCACTCACACAAGCCTAGCTCCCACCAGTAGTCTGAGATGTCCACATCTGCTGTCTGACTCCCAACCCCACCCCAAGCCTGGCTCCACTGGTAGCCTGAGATCTCCACATCTGCTGTCTGACCCACAAGCTTTATTCCATTGGTAGTCTGAGATCTTCACAACCACTGTCTGACCCCCCCCCCCACAAAGCCTGGCTCCACTTTTATTCTGACAGCTCCACATCTGCTGTCTGATCCCCCGCCCCTCCAAGCCTGGCTCCAGTGCTAGTCTGAGATCTCCACATCTGCTGTCTAGCCACCAAGCATGATTCCACTGGTAGTCTGAGATCTCCACATCTGCTATCTGGCCCCCAAGCCTGATTCCACTGGTAGTCTGAGATCTCCACATCTGCTGTCTGGCCCCCAAGCCTGATTCCACTGGTAGTCTGAGGTCTCCACATCTGCTGTCTGGCCACCAAGCCTGGCTCCACTGGTAGTCTGAGGTCTCCACATCTGCTGTCTGACACACACATCCTGGCTCCACTAGTAGTCTGAAATCCCCACCCGGTGGCATACCGTAATCTCCATGTACGTACAGGCTTATTAAAACATGACCTATGTGCCTGTGTTCTCTCTCTTCAGGAATCTGCGGTGATTGGAAA